>JXCR01122336.1:31306-50919 GCA_002079205.1 Phalaenopsis hybrid cultivar | reverse complement strand
CCTCTCCCGATCGAAGCTCGGCTCTCTTCTCCTTCCTACGAAGATCACTCGACTCCTTCCTGCCACACTGAAGCCCCATTCGCCTGCTTCCTTCTTGCGCACGACCGAGACCTTGCTCGCCTACCATCGCTCAGCAGCCTCCCTCTCTCGATTGAAGCTCGACTCACCTCTCCTCTCTACGACGATCGCTCGACTCCTTCCTGCCGCACCTAAGCCCCGCTCATCTCCTCTCCTCTCTGCGCCGAACAACGCTCCGCCTCACCTCCCTCGCACGACCTACCCCCTCTCTCAACAGAGACCCACTCTTCTCGCCACCTTTCCCACGTCTCACCAAAGCTTCCTTCCTAAAGGTGTAGTTTTTTTTTTAAAAAAAAACAAATTAGATGGATGTTTTTTGCTGTCACGATTCTTCACCGATAAATGAGTATTTACATATAATTTTATTTCATGAAGAATGTCAGAAACATAATGATCATTTTTTTAAAATCAGCTGTTTTTGAAACACACAAACCAAACAGTCAGACATCTAATCCAGATCAACTACTTATCAGCAGTTTATTAGTATAAACAACTTATCTGAATAAACTGCAGCAACCTTCAACAAACCCTTAATAATGTGACACATAAATAAGAGCGTGATTTATAAAATATAAAAGTAAAATAAATAATTTTTAAATTAAAAAAAATAAACTTATTTGTAACGATATCCTGAAAAAAAAAGTCGCCGACCCGGCATGTATCAGTTTCCGCGTTTCGAATTTCGGCAGGTGCAGCGAACCGATTCAAAGCCACGTCGCCCCCTTTCTTCAGGAGCAGTACGCGTAAATTCAATTAAATTTTATTTTCCAATTCCTTGAAATTGTCCTACACTTCCTTAAACCTCATTTTTCCTATTTATTTATTTATTTATTTAATAACAACAAATCTAGAAGGCACGCTCCAAACTATTTTATTTATTTTTTAATTTCCAATATTGGTGGATGGCATGCAATTGGCATGAATTTCCATGACTTTGAATTATATTAATTATATTTGGAACATTAATGGAGATATGGCATATTACAGGAGTAAATGAGCTGCCCCTTATCTGATCAAAATATTTTGTTATAACTTTAGTGGCCAGCATTTGTTTCTGGCCGGGTGATGAACAGTTTACACACATTTATTTATTTATTTATTTTAAAAATTCAAAAAATCATTAATATAAACTCTAATATTTCGATTTATGATAAAGTTGAATATTAGTTGTTTATTTATTTATTTATAAAAAGATTTATATATATCACATAGTTCTTATTTATTTATATGTCTAACATCTAAACTTCAATTTTTGCATGCATACTGCATGAAATGATGTATTTTAGGCTTCTAAAGAGAGTTGTTGCTATAGCCAAACCATCACTTGATGAGTTTTTGCATCTCCTGCTTTTAAGTTGGTGAGACGATCATCATTGTTGACTATTTGTCTTTTCTCTTGATCTGTCTTTTTTGGTTCCGCGTGTGATCCCAAATGGTTTGACAAATATTATTCAGGTCGACCCCTTGACATGTGTCATATTTGGGATTGTTTGATTCGGCTCAGTGTATTTTAATCATACATATATGAAAGATTTTGGCAGTATAAATTTAAAAATTAAAGTATAGGTGCCAAATATATATATATACATAGTAATTTCGTGGTATGTGTGTAAATCTTCTAATTATTTTACTATATCATATGCACTTTTAAAATAATAATCCGTATTCAAGATATGCTACACGTACGTATTAAATAAAAAATTAAATATTTAGATTACATTTTTTAATAAAAAATTAAACTTCGCCTGATAATAAAAAAATAGTGAATTGTATTCCTATAAATATATATAATATCCAATAAAAAATAGTTTTTTTATTTCCATCTGAACCAAACAAAAAAAAATAAACTAAAATAAATTAAAATTATTTTTTAGTTTTTACAGTTAAGAGAAGAAAACGTTGATGTTATTGCAATATTGTATTGGCCAGATTAGGTCCAGACTCTTCGGCCGGCCCACAAATTGGGTTGGAATGAACATATGGAATTAGGCCCAAGAACGTTGAAAATTGAGGCCATAAACTGATAAGCATTAAGTTGAAAGAATGAAAAATTAGATGCACATTTTTCTATGCTTAATTTAAATTAGTATATTCACAGAGCTCGCTGAGTATCTCATTCTCCACAATCAAATATGAGACATTGTTTTAATTGCTTTAAGGAAAAAAAGGAAGAAGATATGATATTCCAACTGTGAATGAAAGATAATATGTTAATTATATATATATTTATAAAACTATTAAAAAGTCTTACCATTGGAATCAAAGTCCTCTTGAACAGATTTTCTATTGATTGAATGGCTAAGAATAGAGCACGTGTCACCAGATATGTTTCTATAAGAAATAAAGATAGATATCAAGTATACGACGGAACCAAGTTTGAAAATTGGTCCAACAATCGACCAAGGGTTACTTGGCTCGGAGGCTTGCTGAATCAGAAGTCAGCTATGGATCGAGCAGTTGAATAGCCCGACCGAACAAGAGATTGACCGACTCGATACTACTTAGGTAAAGGCTAGACGACAAGAAGATGATCCACTAGATATTTAATAATTGCACGACATAAAGTCAATACATTGGGGTTGGCCGATTAAAAATAGTAAGAGACGTAATTATCATTGCACACTATTGCTAGCCCTTTCTAACTAAACTAAAGAAGCATTAAATGTAAGAGAGGGTGTTCAAATTATATACACAAATACATCTCCCTCATATCTCTCTGTAAATTCTTTCTTCTTACCATACTTTATTTATTAAATATGACTCACAGACAAATCTGAATTCAACAACTGCAGATAAACAGTTATAATTTAATAAAAAAAGGGAAAAACAAAGGAACAAACTTAGAAGTTAGTTGAATGAGAGCATGTATTGTGGTAAAGTGGAATTACAGTCATTGACCACTTGTTTCTGATGATAGTAATTTTTTAAAGAAATATAATAGACGTGCTTGATTCAATTAATTATTTTCTTTTATTTCTAATGAAAAGTATTATGCTAAAAAAATGGACCATCCTCTTCCATGATCTATTGTATTTTAAGCTTCAGGTTAATTATTTTGAATTTGTATATGGATAAATGAACATCATGGCCAAAAAAGGATTCTATTAAGCCAAATAAGCCTCGATCATCTATTCTCTCATTAGTGGACCTTGACAACCACTATCTCTTTTGAGAATACGTCCATCAAGCATCAGTTGTCGAGTTAATTAGTCAGATTGGTCTGCCGGAATGGCTATGCCAAGTACCATCAGTTGAGTTGACATGCCAAACTCATTTATCCAATATAAGCTACAGAATACCAAGTATTAGATTGACTACCTCATATATCTATGGTCCAGTATTTGCCAACTATATGTGTAATTCTAAATATGGGTTGTTGGACATCCACATCATTAGAGTGTATCATAAAAACCTTGTGAGGGGCAGAGAGATCTCAAGCCCTATATATAGAGAAGATCTCCCATCTTTAAAGGGGCCTAAACCATATGTTGTCTTTTACCCATTATAGACAAAGCAACTAAGCATTACATTTTCTTTTGCCGCTTCCTAAGGATTAGATAGGAGCCCAAAACATTTGGGACCCACGTCCTGAAGATTCAGTAGATTAATTCTGAAATAGTGAAATTTTTAAATACCCAGAAAGATCAGAAGATTGGGGCATCAGTCCCTAAATATAGGCCCATTTAAACCTCAACTCAAACTTGCCAGCAAAGGTTATATAGTGGGAAACCTAATATAGGCCCATTTAAACCTAGATCTTTATTGGCCAGCCTTGGTGTTCATTTTTATACTAAGGCTAGGTGTAGGGTTTGTAGACCTTTCAATAGCCTCTTATACTCAAAAAATTATTACATTCAAATGAGTTGCGTCCATTAAATGTGAATATTGATTTTTTGATAATATTGATAGTATTTATAATAATATTAGTAGAATTGTGGTGTGATATAACCGTAGTACTATCGTGAGTATCACTAGTCGTTCCTTCATATACTCGATCGCCATGCTTAATGAGAAGTCTAATCACTTCAATGGCGAGTTGACCTCAGTGACTGCTAAGCAGAAGGTTGAACCTTTGTATAAAGATTAGAAAGCAGAATTGGTGTCAAAATAGAATAACCTAACCAGAGATAACATTATTTTATGTGGATACGTCAATTTTTATCTTATTTTGAAGTTTTTGATATTGTTGGGAAGATGAAAGAATTCTCTATAGTTTTCATGTTAACCGCTTATAACGAATCTCGACGTACAATACTCAGAAATTGCAAATGTTCATGTTTCGTTGCAACATATTAATGAGAACCACCCCGCAAGGATAAAATCATCGCATATCGCTCAATTATCATCCAATTTTTGTTATATTAATTGTTTTTATTTGAAGGGTATATTATAATTGATTTTTTTTTTTTTTTTGTCTTTCCTTTATAACCTAATCCTCTTCTATATAATGATATAACACTCATGTGAGAGGCATGGTGTTGAGAAGAATTGAGTTGTACTCCCAAGCTGTTTTTGTTTCTCACAATCCGGTGCTAGTGCAATCTCCTTTCTTGTGTACGCAGACGAATCAATTTAATGTCAAACCACGTCAGTATTTATGTTTGATTGTTATTGTGTGAATTTTCATGCTTCACCATTATATCAAAACATTGATTTTGTCATTTGATATCGACAACGGCAAATCTATATGTGATTTTTGCAGCCATTGGTCTGATGATAACTTTGGATAGACAAATCGCCGGTAGGCCTGCAACTTGGTGGCAAAGCTCCGCGGCGGACGATGAGGTTTCATCGGTCCCTACGTCAAGTTCCAGATCAGCTGGTCTGGAATGATTATTGCATACAAATGCATACGGTGTCCAATTTCCACAATTCATAAATTTTTTTTAAAATTTAAGAAAAAAATAAAAATAAGACCCACTGTTATACAAATTTGCTGCGACGAACGATGAAGATAGCAAGAGAAGGGAAGATAAATGAAACTTTTAGCAGAAATAAATTCTTTTTCTTTTCCAGGTTTGAAGAATTAAAAGACGAAATTTCTATTAAAGAGAATTTTAGGAATTTTTTTCCAAAAGCTTTACGTGGAATTTTTTCACCCTTGCTGCTTAGGAAGAAGAATTTTTTCGAGAAAAGAAAATAATTGAAATTGTAAATTTTTTTTCTTAAAGAAAAAATTTCATTGAAGAAAAAGAATTTCAGAAAAAAAAGGAATTTATTTTTCTCACTACCACTTTTTTTATTTTTTTTCTCGTGATTTTATGCTTCAGGAATTTTTGAAGAAAAATAGATTCCAATGATTCCAGAAATAATTGATAGCGTGATGTTATGTTCTTCAACATTCACTATAGTGGTAGAAAAATCGATTAATCAGGTGGTTACGAATTTCGTCAAAATAGATGTGAGGATGAAGACAAATAAAACTTTGGGATGTGGCAATGCGAGATGATGGATGCGTCGTGTTCTTTGAATCTGAAGGAATTCCTAGATAGCGATGAATGTCTTGAAGAGATGTCAGAGGGATATTGATTAAAGATTAATATGAATGTTTGTGAGTTGATCCGAAATTGTTTGACCCAAGAAATCAAATATGAGGTGAAGATGAAAACTTATGCAGGAAGATAATGGATGGTGCTGAATGATAAACTTGAACTCAAGTCAAGGATAATTTGCTATCAGTTGGGTTCATAGAGTCCAAGGGCTATAAGGTAATTATTGAGGTGAGAGTTTTGAGAATATGTAATGAAGTAATGGTTTTGATGAAGGGAATTCGTCATCACTCATTTGCCATCATGTAATGAAGTAATGGTTTTGATGAAGGGAATTCGTCATCACTCATTTGCCATCTTAAGAGTAATACAATGACTGAAACATCTATTGTTGCTAATAATTCTTTTGTCGCCACTATGTTATGGCATATGTGACTAGCTCATGCTGGAGAGGCTTCACTTCAGACTTTGGTGAAGATATGATTGATCAAAGGAGCAAGCACCTATATACATAATTTTTGTGAACATTGTGTGTTTATTGAGAAGACACGAGTATCTTTTAGGACTATTATCCACAGTGTAAAAGGTATTTTTAAGTCTTTTCACACAGATGTTTGTGGCCCAAAGGAATTCATCATCATACAATGGGCAAAGGTACTCTCTTTTATTAATGATTACTCCAGGAATGTTTGGGTGTACACCATGAAGCACAAAAATGAAATGTTAGAAATTTTCATAACTTGGAAGAACTAGATTAATACTCAGACTTTTAAAAAGATTTGGTGTATCAGATCAGACAGTGGGAGCAAATACACTTCAGATGCATTCTTATAAGAGTCAGAGTGCTAGGATAGAGCACCACTTCACTGTTTGAGAGACACCACAATATAATGAATTAATAGAGATGATAAATTAGAATTTGGTGGAGAAAGCTCAGTGTATGTTATTCAATGTTGGGTTGGATAAAATCAATTGGGTTGAGGCCATAGAATATGTATGTCACTTGGTGAACCGTCTATTTTCTGCAGCTATTGGAAAGAAGACCCCAAAGGAGGTGTGATTAGATCATTTTGCTAAAGATTATGAGCACATAAGAGTATTTAGGTGTCCAACTTACTAAAACGTGCAGAATGATAAACTGGAACTACGAGCAAAGAATGCGGTATTTATTAGCTTCATGAATGAAGTTAAGGGTTTCAAGTTGTATGATTCGTCAGAAAAAAAGATTGTCCTTAGTAGGGATATTAAATCTGACGAGGCCTACTTGCTGAAAAATCAAGACTCAAAGCAGAATTTGAAATTTGATGTAACTCCAGTTGTTTCACAGAGTTCGTCATCTTTGACTCGGATATCTGATTCAATTACATCTTAAGAGGTATCTGTTGATTTTTCTCAGGAGAATGTGGAAGATGATGTTGCGGTTGAGATTCAAGCCATTGGTTGTAAATGGGTGTATGCAAAGAAGGAATGATCTCACAGATCTGTGAGTGGTACAAGGCAAGATTAGTAGCAAAATGCTTTGCACAACGAGAAGGGATTGATTATGACGAAGCACTTGTAACACAATATAGTCTGATCTTGGAACAACTCGATTTGAGGATTGCATTCTTCCATGGAGAATTGCAGAGGAAATTTATATGTTGTAGTAATTGGATATGACATATTAAAAGACTAGTCCTTATATGAGTTGAAGCAGTCACCATGATAGTGGTATAAAAAATTTTATCAATTTATGAGGGGAGAGGAGTACACAAGAATCCAATATGACCATTATGCATATTTTTAGAAGTTCGCCAACAAAATTTTTTTTTTACTTGCTTCTATATGTTGATGAAAGATTGATTGCATCTACCAATCTAATTGAGGTTGATAGAATGAATAATCAACTGTCCAAATATTTTAAAATGAAAANTCCTGATTATGTTCACAGAGGCTACCGCAGCAAATAAGCTTGGCGATTGGCTTATTAGCTGACACGTCAGAGCCCACAATGCTTGGCGATTATGTTCATACTAAATTTAATTGTATGTGTTACCTATTTTGAAAATTTCGACCTTTTGAGCTTACCTTGTTAGAGGAAATATTACATCAGGACGTAATTTGCGTTAGGAGTCAAATGGTGGGGCGTAAATTGTTAAGCGGGCCCCACAGTAATACATTGACATTGACCAGTATAAAGAATGATGAGACTCACTTAACACGTGGCTTATGTTATTATTTTTCCGCTTGTTAAGCTCCCCCCGTTTATTTGCCTTCCCCCGATTCGTGCGTTATTATTTTGTAAACTAGAAATTAGCTAAGACAGATATTTATTCACTTGTATCTAGGGCTGTCAAAACGGCTCGTTGTTCTCGAATAGCTCGTGTTCGACTCGTTAAGAAGTTCGTGTTCGGCTCGTTAATTTCGTTCGATATGTGTTCATTCGTGTTCGACTCGTTTTGGCTCGAAATACTACTCATCAAGTTTATATATTAAGTATTATTTAAAAAAAAAATTNTATATATATATATATATATAATTATTAAAAAGACTTACCATTGGAATCAAAGTCCTCTTGAACAGATTTTCTATTGATTGAATGTCTTTCTATAAGATGAAGAATCAACAGTCCAAATATTTTAAAATGAAACACTTCGGTGAAGCTCAGAATTTTTGGCATAAAGATTCTTAGGGACGAGACAATTAGAAAGACTTGGCTTTCACAAGAAGTTTATGCTCGGAAGTTGTTAAAGAAATTTGGGATTGCTGACTCGAGAAAGACTTTGAGTTGACCAATTTCATCTCAATTTCAATTAGTTCAGATCAGTGTCCTAAATATGATAAGGGAAAAAAATGCAATCGGTAGTTCAGTGGACTGTGTGATGTATGTCATTGTTTGTAATAGATTAGACATTGCACAAGCAGTTGGTGTTGTGAGCGGGCTCATGCATGATCCATGAAGGAGTCATTGGTAGGATGTGAAGAACATTCTAAAATATCTGAAGGGTTCAATTGATATTGACTTAGTATTTAAGAGGCAATCATCCAGTGCAGATTTGTACATAGGCTACACTTTTTCAGACAATGCATGTGATATGGATAGGCGAAAATCTATGAAGAGCAATTGATTCACATTCGTAGGAGGTCCAATCAATTGGAGATCATTTCTTTAGTCTGTTGTTACTTTATCTAATACTGAAGCTGAGTATATGACAATTATAGAAACGATGAAAGAAGTAATATGGATGCAGTTACTATTGATTTACTTCATTTTTTATCAGAAATCTTTGACGATGTTAAGTGACAGTTAAAGTGCAATATTCTTGGCTACATCTCCAGTTCACCATGCTTGTATCAAGCACATTGATGTAAGATATCACTTTGTTTGGGACTTGATTGAAGAAGACAGTTTTCTGTTGAAAAAGATAGATACGAAGAAAAATGCAGCGGACATGCTAACAAAGGTACTATCAATCTAGAAGACCTATTGAATAGGTTTTGTGAATATTCAAGCTCAGGACTGATTGCTCAGTCGGGCATTTTGAAGAACTACACGAGAATTGATCCTTTTGGGAGGGGGGGATATGTAGGCAACCATCTTGGTACAACTGATTTGGTGTTGGAGCTGAGTTGAACATCTCTCACTTATCTGGAAGTAAGAGATGAGGTGAAGATTGTTATATGTATGAATTTTAGGTAATGTGTATATTATAGTTGATTTGTTTCTTTTTGGGGTATTACTTATATGGCCTAATCCTCTTATATATATATATAGACTATAAGACTAATGTGGGAGGTAAGGTGTTGAGAAGCGTTGAGTTGTAACCCCAAGCTATTTTTTAGTGGAATCTTCCTCCCCGTGTAAGTAGGTGAATCAATTTAATATGTATGATTATTATTGTGTGAATTTCTACGCTTCCACATTGTTTTCTCATAACAATTTTGATATTCTTAATATCGCTGGAAAGATGACAGAATTCTCTACAATTTTCCTGTAGACTACTTCTGAAGAATTTTTTTGAAAAAATCACAACAATTGCTCAACAAAGAGAGGACGAGTACGTGAGAAAGCAACCATCAATATTTTAATTTTGAGATTTACTCCTCAAAAACGCCTCGAGCCTCATGCCTTGTTTTATAAAAATAGAACATCTCAATACTCAATTCCTCAACTTTAAACCTAGGATCTTTCCTTTTTTTTATGCAAATGTGCAGCAATATCTAATATTTTATATGCTTTTAAATTGAAACCAAATTATTACGGCTTCCCTGCTTGTTTTTTTTTTTTGTAAGCCCAAGTCTGTCCTTAATGACATTGCTCTATTCTTAGCATTTGCTAACAGCTTCCAACATCAAGATTGTTAATGGCAGAATAAAGAGGACGATAGCTGTAAGCCCAATTTATATAGAATTTTATATATGGAATTGAAGGCCTGCGTGTATTGATTGCTTTTTATTGTCTTTTTCATCTACAACTATTGAATAGAATCTGCAACAACCGTGATAAATTTATGTAGCAGGTTTCTTTGATGTAAATTTACATGCATTACCACAAAATTGCTAATTCCTGTTTTGCTGATTATATTGTTGTTTTGTAGAGCAATTGAGTATAGATGAGTTCAAGTAATCCAGCATCATCACAAGGAATTATCAATCTAAAAGTTTATTGTTATTGCATTTTATTGTATGTGGTGTATACGTCTTACCATAAGGGGAGCTATGAAAGGAAATTTTACAGTTGCCCGCGTAATCGATCGAAAAATGATTGTAATTGTTTCAGATGAATGGAGAAAGCGACTGACCAAATGATATCAAGGACGTCTTAATCGGATTAGAATTTAGTGACCTGTGTTTGTTTTATTACTATAGGGCTGGCTCTAATTACTAATTTGCCAAAAAATTTGAACATTGGCAATTGTTGTGATTTCTTCGTCGAGATTCACCAGAAGCAGTCATTACAAAAATTGTTTCATCTTTCGAAACATATCAATAATGTCAAAATCGGACGTGAATTGAATGATATGTGGTGATTTTATTCCTAGAGGATGGTTCCAATTCATATTTTGCTATGAAATATGAACGTTTGTAATTTCTGCGAGTTGTACGTCTAGATTCGTCAGGAGCGGTCAACACGAAATTTGTAGAGAACTTTGCCATCTTTCCAAAGAGATCAAGAACATCAAAATCGGACTAGATTTGAGCGATGAGCGGAGATTTTATCTTTTCTGGGCGTCTTCCCATGCCTACTTTGCCACAAAATTTGAACATTCACAAATTGCTGCTATTTTTTCGTCGAGATTTGTCAGGAGCAGTCTACAAGAAAGTTGTAGAAAATTCAGTCACCTTTTCAACGATATCAAGAACACAATAAATGAATGAGAGTTGAGCGATATGCAATGATTTATCCTTGCTGGGTGATTCCCATTTATATTTTATCACGAAATATGAATGTTTGCAAATTTTGCGAGTCGTGCGTAGAGAATTATTTCATCTTTCAACGATGTGAATAACATCAAANTCTCTAGAATCTTTTTAGTCAAACCAAATGTCATGATGAAATACTATTAGTCATGAAGGTAATAATCATGTAATTATGATTTGTAGGCCCAATGTTTTATTAGGTTTGCAATCTAAGATACCTCTAACTAAAATATTTATAAAAGTCTAATCTTTTCTTTTCTTACTATAAAAACTCATTATATATGATATGACCAGGAAAATCATAATTTAATTCCAAATCCTCATTTTTTATGAATTTAACGATAATAAAAAATGCAAATATTTTATAAAAAGCTTATTCATAACATTAATTTAGAGAAGTTAAGATTTATAACATTGAGACTATTATCTTGCTTTTATGTTAGTATTATATTGATTACTAAAGAGGTAGTAGAATGCCAAGATAGTTGAATGGCAATAATTGCACAACAAAGATTAAGTGACAACACTTATCGATCAGAGTTTGTTGATGATGAGAAGACAATCAAAATTAAGTGATGATGCTTTAGCAGTAAAGATAACATAAAGTGAAATCTTTGTGTTATGAACAGTCTATTATTGATTGGTTTAAAGTCACAATTTAACTATCACTTCATTCTGGTTGAGGTCAACCATGTTTTGCATAAAAATTGATTAATTTCATTATCATTACATCAAATAATCAATTTTATTAAAATTGACGAGGATTTTCTNTTTTGAGCTTGAAATATAAACTAGCCAAGCACGAACAAAGAGTTATTTGTTCGTGTTTGGCTCATTTATTAAATAAGCTTTATTTCTAAATAATTAATTGATTGCAAAGCTTAAAAAACTATAATCAAATGAAACTATTAATTAAAAAAATATAATAAAAGATAAATTAATATAGATAATAAGATTTAAATCTAGCCGATGCAATTAAAATCCTACCACGACTATAGGACTGGTAGTCAAAATTGCTTATTGTTTGTGAACAACATATGTTCGGCTCATTAAACAAACGAGCTGAATATAAATATATTTTTTGAGCTTGATATATAAACAATCAGAATGAACATGAAATTTTTTAACAAGTCGAGCATGAGCTTGCTCTAACTCGACCAATTTAAGCCCACATTATGCGTGCATCAAATTTATGCTAATCCAACCAATCTCTTAAAATAATAATAATAATAATAATAATAATAATAACTGATGCTAAGGAATTAGAATATTCAGCAAGAGCAGTGGTCAGAAGCAGCTGTAGTCTTCGTCGGACGCACGACCATCAGTCGAAGGTAGCCATGAATCCATGTGAAGATCATAAGGATTCTGATGCTCCTCATGATCTGAAGGGTGCGGTAAAGAGCTNATATATGACTCTTGAATAAAATTAAGTTGCTAAATAAGAACATCAACACTTTCTTGAAAATGTTTGGAATCTTCCTATTCATGTACATCTACCTCAATTTTTTTGAGTTGATGCCAAGGTTTTTACTACGACTTATCTCAATTACTTGAATAACCTCATAAGTAATGAACAATCTTCTTACCATCATGCAACATGTTGTCCTCCTACTCTCATATACGAGGCTTCGACTGTTAATGTTTCACTTGATTCTCCTTTTAATTCATTAACAAATCATATCAAAATCTACCCCCTGCATTTCCTTGGATATGTTTCTACAAAAAAAGGCCACAAATGCTACAACCCAATATCATCAACATCTTGACATGTCCATTTTCCCATTTAAGGAATCCAACTAATCATCTTCACATCTTCTCACTTTTATATTGCTCTCTATCTATTATTTCCCTTTCTTTAAGCAGGAGTGTAAAAATTCAACCCACTTGATAACCCAACCTGAATTAGACCAAAAACATTAGGGTTTAGTTTAGCCCAATTTCCCTTGAACCAAAACTTGGCGAGTTTGACTTGAATTTGATCTTAACAGTTGTTATGCATTACAAAAATCTAACACTTTGTGTTTTATGAAGATGTCAGTTTTGATTGTCAACGAACAACTTAATATTTTGTGTCTTTTGCCTTTATTCTAATCTCTTGATGTGTAGAGAACTAACCCATCTAGCACTCTCGGTCCTTATCATAGAAGCCATTGAATTCATTTGTTTTTGTTGATTGCTGAAAAAAAAAAATTGAAAGCACTTTTTGCAACCAATATTTCTTCATTGAGACAATATCTCAATCAAGACACCCACTATTAAATTCATCTTTAATGCCAACACAAAACATATAAATATAGCTTATCATTTCATTTAGGATTAAATTAAATTTTATGATGCATGGACATTTCTAATTAAGAATTTAAGCAGTGTCGGATCCGCCACAAACCTAGACACGTGTTGGACACATCCCCAACATACATGATATAAATAATAGTAAAAAAAGAATATGTGTGTGTCTTTTACGTGGGCCTTTTCAAGTGAATTAAAAAATTTTGAAAAATCCTTTTTTAGATAATAAACATATATGATAAATAATCATAATTATAATTAAAGAAAGGTTAACTTTTATTTATAAGGGTTAAACTTACATAGAACTATCTTATTATCCATTAAATTGAAAGTTAATGTTAACTAAAATTTTTTTAAAAGCTAATATTATTAAATTTATTCTTTTCTCTTTATTATTATTCATATTATTTTTTCTCAAATTTTTTAAAATTTTCAACTAAATGAAGATAAATGAGCTTCCCTTCAATTAATATATATCAGACATCAAAGACACTAATTTACCAACAGTCCCAATAATTACAACTATTTCCNTATATATATATATGTGTGTGTGTGTGTGTGTGTGTGTGTGTGTGTGTGTGTGTGTGGGGTCAAGTCTTTTACTTCTGATTATGTTCACAGAGGCTACCGCAGCAAATAAGCTTGGAGATTGGCTTATTAGCTGACACGTCAGAGCCCACAATGCTAGGCGATTATGCTCATTCCAAATTTAATTATATATGTTACCTAATTTGAAAATTTCGTCCTTTTGAGTTTACTCTCCTGTCGCTTGTTAGAGGAAATATTACATCACGCTCTTAACCCAGTTAAGAGTTCAATGGTGGGGCGTCAAGTGTCAAGTTAGATCCCACCCTAATATATTTATAGTGGTCGGTATTAAAAATGATGAAACCCACTTGACACGTGAGATATGTTATTATTTTTCACTTGTTAAGTTCCCCCTCCTTTATTTGTCTTCCTGCGATGCGTATGTTATTATTTTGTAAACTAGAAATTAGCTAAGACAAATATTTATTCACTTGTATCTTGAATCTGCACAAAATTAAACAAAAGAATAATAATTTGCATTCTCATAAAAAGAAAACCGAAATCATAATTATCCCACTTGGATTTCGACTCCCTCCACCATCTATATATAACCCATCCAATGCAACCAATATACGCACCTCAAGAGCTAACAAACAAGCAAGCAATGAAAATATATCCTCTTCATCTTCATCATAAATCAACCGGCTTCCTCCCTCGCCCACAAATCCGGCGCCGGACACTCCTCCCGAAGCCTCCATCACCACCACCACGACAGAATCCTTCTGCGGCGGCGGCGAGAAGCTCGAACAGCCCCAAAGTTGGCGGCGGAGCATTAGAGGCCAAACCGTCCTCGGCTTCGCCGGCAATGAAGAAGAAGGTCTATGAGGATAACTGGTTCGATGGCCTTGCCATCAACTACATGTCAAGTTGCATACAAGCCACTTTAGGTGGAGATCAAATATTCAAGTCATTTAAGTCTAATATTTTTTTATATGGTTTAGTTTCTATTTATTATGTCATGGTTGAAATAATAATTTATATGTGATTATGAATTTGTAGGGGTGAAGACAAGGAATGGGGAGAATAGGGAAGGGTATGAGGGGTTGGTGGAGGCAGCGACCATGATTTCGAGAAGGCATGGAGCCATGGAGCAGCAGGAGATAGTTTTGGAAGCACTGAACAGGGCTTTTCCAGAGTTTATCTTCTCCATGGCAAGTTCTTCTTTTAATATATACATAATTGCTATGATTAGTATTAACTAAGCATTAATGTTTCNCAAGTTCTTCTTTTAATATATACATAATTGCTATGATTAGTATTAACTAAGCATTAATGTTTCTTTTTTTTTGTTAGTTGATTGGTTGGTTTAGTTGAAAAAATTTCATAAAAATTATTATTACACTTTGAGCTTAATTTTCTCTCTGTTTATTGAGCATAAAATTGACAATAATATGATTGTAATCGAATTTGTAATATATGTAAGATGCCTAAACTTTCTATGATTTGTTGTTCGCGAACAAATTTTTGTTCAACATATTAAGTAACTCGTGTTCGGCTTATTTTCTAAGCAAATGAGTCAAGCACAAATAATTCTTTTGAGCTTGAAGTATAAACTAGCCAAACACGAACAAAGAGTTATTTGTTTGAGTTTGACACATTTTGGCTTGAAATTAAATTATACATTGAATTAATAAGCTTTATTTCTAAATAATTTAATTGATTGAAAAGCTTAACAAACTATAATCAAATGAAACAATTAATTAAAAAATATATAATAAAATATAAATTAATATAAATAATAAGATTTAAATCTCGCCTCTGTAATTAACATCCTACTATGACAATAAGACTAGGGTCGTCAAAATTGCTTATTGTTTGTGAACAGTATATGTTTGGCTCATTAAATAAACGAGCCGAATACAAATATATTTTTTGAGCTTGATATATAAACGAGCAGAATGAACACGATATTTTTTAACGAGTCGGGCATGAGCTCGCTCTAACTCGACCAATTTAAGCCCACATTATGTGTGAATCAAATTTATGCTAATCCAACCAATCTCTCAAAATAATAATAATAATAATAATAATAATAACTGATGTGTGCTAAAGAATTAGAATATTCAGCAAGAGTAGTGGTCAGAAGCAGCTCTAGTCTTCGTCGGACGCACGACCATTAGTCGAAGGTAGCCATGAATCCATGTGAAGATCATAAGGATTCTGATACTCCTCATGATCTGAAGGGTGTGGTAAAGAGCTGATCCGGCAGCGGAAAGCTTGAAGGTGGAGCGCCTTCGCGAGAGGATGAGGCCGTGTAGATCCATGTATTTTGAGCACTGTAAGATCAGGCTATGGGTTTGTGAATCCATAAATCATGCTGCTGTCTTGAGTGCGGTACTCGGCGTCAGCCTGAGTGGAGATCCTTTGGGGAAGACGACGCTCACTGGACAGTAGCCACCATACCTTTCACACAAACATACATAACAAGCCTTACATAACATTGATTTTTCAATATATAAACTTTCAAATAAATTTAATTATTCAACACAACCTTTTTCCTAAAATAGAACAATTAGTTTATTCATGTTTGGACATATAGACAATGGTGAATGGGGGAGGCTGCGTCATCATAAGTTTACATGTATGTGTCGTAAAGTGATTGTTTTGCATCAGGACTCCAATCAGAACCTGTCACATGTACAGACAGACCCACCTATGTATTAAACAAACTAGCCGAACACGAGATGTTCTNATAATATATTAATATATTATTATTATTAATTTATTATATGTTATAATTTATAAATTTTAATTTTTTAAAATATCATAATTTTTTTATATATAATTATTTTAAATTATTTTATATTTTGAACAATAACGATTTCGAACATGAACAAACACATCACTATTTGTGTTTGATTTGTTTAACTAACAAAAAAAAAAAAATTGTTCACATTCGTCTCGTTTAATTATTGAACAAATCGAACACAAACTCATTGGCGAACCGAACATGAACTGTTCGCGAACAACAAGTTTTTTTGACAGCCCTAATTGTTTTTCTTATAATATTTGCTTCGAAGTCTTGAAAATTGGATTGAATATGAAACTAGAAAGAAGAGAAGTTAATATAATTTAAATAACATAATATTTATACAAATAATGACATATATATATTAAATGATGAATATGATTTTAAAATTTTGGAAGATGTTATTTAGATTATTATCTCTATATATATAATAATTCCTCTAAACCAATGTTTGTAAATGGAGCGATATCATTAGGATTGAACTCAAATAATAACTAGGCAGGTATTTACATACATATCATTGAATTCATATGCATTTTTATGTCAAATATTTAAATTTTATATTTATTCATTTGCTAACTAGTATCTATTGCTAAATTATAAACTGCCCATCAAACCAATTTTGCATGCATTAAAAAGGTATATTTCATTTTTTTTTAAGTTAAAATATTGATATTTTTGTACGTGAAATGAATGATTTGGGTGGTATATTTGTAAAAAAAAATGTAATCTTTCGCCGTTAGATATAAATGCAAATACATAGGAATTAGGTGGTATGTATGTAAAATGCCCCCCTAAAAAAAAACTAACAAATTAGTTTAAAACTTTAAAATTCAGATCATATATAAGTTTTCTCAAATACGATATAGCATGATGCATTTAAATATGATAAAACTAGTTCATTTACTATTTTTATGCATCTAAATGCATGGCATTGAATTCTTATTAATTTATATACGTAACATCTACTCTTTTTTTTCATGATTATGACATCTTAATTAATTTATAAATGGAATAATAAATGTTGNAATAAAAATTATTAAATTAGATTCAAATGATGTTTTAATATAAATAATAGTTTTTAAATCTTGCTCAAACTTTTATTGTCTTATGACTACATGATTAGGGTTGTTCAATAGACTCTTTGTTCGTGAATAACTCGTGTTCGGGTCGTTAAGCAAATGAGTCGAACACGAACACAATTTTTGAGATCGAAATATTAAATGAACCGAACACGAGCGAGGGTGTAAATATCATTTTAAAATTTCTGTTTTCTTATTTTTTTAAAAATNTGTTCAATAGACTCTTTGTTCGTGAATAACTCGTGTTCGGGTCGTTAAGCAAATGAGTCGAACACGAACACACTTTTTGAGATCAAAATATAAATGAGCCGAACACGAGCGAGGGTGTAAATAACATTTTAAAATTTCTGTTTTCTTATTTTTTAAAAAAATTANTAAACAAACGAGCCGAACACGAACACACCTTTTGAGCTCGAAATATAAACGAGCCGAACACGAGCGAGCACTCGTTTACACCCCCTACTTGTATCTTGAATCTGCACAAAATTAAATAAATAAATAATAATTTGTATTCACATAAAAAGGAAACCGAAATCATAATTATCCCACTTGGATTTCGACTCCCTCCACCATCGATATATAACCCATCCAATGCAACCAATATACGCACCTCAAGAGCAAACGAACAAANTTTAAAAAAATTAATGCACTTTTCTTTAGAAAAAAAAAAAGGTTGAAAACTAATTATTAAATTGGAATATATGTAATTAATAACTTTGCTGCCTTCGCCGGTTAGATCTAAAAAGCTGCGGCCGCCCGCCAAAGCACAATTTTGATCCAAAAAAGATAATTTTTAAAATTAAAAAAAAATAATATGAAAGATGAAGATAGAATCAAGAAGAAACAGACAATAAATTCAATCTCTAAATCTATTTCTCCACATTCTTCCAAAGTTCGTGATGTATTCTCATAAGTTTATTTATTTATTTTTTAATTACTCACTAGCTGCCAATTATTTATTTATTTATTATTTTTTTGGGGCCATTTACATGCATACCTTCCCTATTTATTGAATTGTTTAAACCACTTGAAAGAAAAATTTACTAAATTATTTAATTATACAAAGAAATCTCTAATTGTAACAATTATTCCATACGGATTAGGAGGAAAATGTATTTTGGTTGGCCCTTAAAAAAAATTTTTTTTTTGGGCCCACCGAAATATATTTTCTCCATAATCTGAGATCAGATGGCGTATGCATCTTGCATATGCTGTCCGTATGAAATAATTTTTCCTCTAATTCAAGCAGTTGCNAGAAATCTCTAATTGTAACAATTATTCCATACGGATTAGGAGGAAAATGTATTTTGGTTGGCCCTTAAAAAATTTTTTTTTTTGGGCCCACCGAAATATATTTTCTCCATGATCTGAGATCAGACGGCGTATGCATCTTGCATATGATGCCGTATGAAATAATTTTTCCTCTAATTCAAGCAGTTGTCCATTCTGAATATATCCTAATTCTTATATTTACATATCTAATCCCTAAATTTTACTTTTACATCTATACCATCCAAAATTTTCATATATATAACTGCAAATGAATTGAGTGGTATGTTAGGGTGTAAATGAGCTTGTGCTCAGCTCGTAAAAAAATATCATTGTTCTTGTTTGATTTGTTTATATTTCAAACACAAAATGTGTTTTCGTGTTTGACTTGTCGAGAACAAAAGGTCATTTTGACAACCCTAATCACGCATCTGTAGAATGTTAAGAGTTGGGGCAAGATTTAATTTTTAATGTTTATATTAACACATTATTTAAATAAAATGTAATATATTTTTATTTTATTTTTTATTTGATTATTTTAATTGACTATAAATCTTTGTAGCCTTGTAGTCAAATAGTTTTTTTTTAATAAATACTACTTATGAATATATATATATATATATATATATATATATATATATATATATATATATATATATATATATA
>JXCR01122336.1:20063-31119 GCA_002079205.1 Phalaenopsis hybrid cultivar | reverse complement strand
TTTTAAAATATCATAAATTTTATATACATAATTATTTTAAATTATTTTATATTTTGAACAATAACGATTCGAACACATCACTATTCATGTTTGGTTTGTTTAACTAACCGAACGAAAAAAAAATTATTCACATTCGTCTCGTTTACTTGTCAAACGAATCAAACACAATCTCATTGACGAAAACATGAACTGTTTGCGAACAACAAGCTTTTTTGACAGCCCTAATTGTTTTTCTTATAATATTTGCTTCGCAGTCTTGAAAATTGGATTGAATATGAAACTAGAAAGAACAGAAGTTAATATAATTTAAATAACATAATCTTTATACAATAATGATATANATATATATATATTTAAAATTCACAGCACAATCTACTAATAAATTGCTTTCTCCCGATAGTTTTTGAACCACATTTTTAAAAAACGGTTGCCACCCAAAACAGACGACGGCTTCTATCATTTTATTGTGTACCTCAATTTTATACACATCTAGAGCTATATATATGCTATCAATAAATGAGAAATTAATAAATAAATCAGTGTTCCCAATCATCTATTTATATCATAAGCTCTAAATTTTTTTCTCAAATTTATTTAACTTTTCAACTAAATGAAGATAAGTGAGCTTTCCTTCAATTAATATATATCAAACATCAAAGTCACTAATTTACCAACAGTCCTAAACATTACAACTATTTCCGTTCTATTTCCTGATAAACGATGCTTCCCTATATATATATATATATATATAATGCAGGTAAGAACTCTGGCAACACCATCAAAATTTTCAAGAGAACTTTTTGCAAGATTTACAACAATCTTTTTCTCCTGGCTTGTCGGCACCTGCGAGGTATATTTGCAAAACTATATAATCTGTTTCTTCTCTATAATGTGGGGGAAAGTTTAGGTCTATTAAATCTTATCTAATATAGTTGTGCTGATCTTTAATTTTGAATAGAAATAAATTAGGAAGATTTACACACAGACCACTCAATTCTTTTTTATTTACATAACCCTTTTTTTTTAACATATACTCTTACAATTTTATAGGTGAGGGAGTCAGAAATCCACCGGAAAAGGNACTTTATCTATGTATGAAACATGTATTTCACTTTCTTAAAATTAAGATAGTACTGATTTATTTTGTCTGATGCGGAAATTTTAGATAATATAAATATAAAATGCTAAGTTTTGGTGTTAGATATAAATGCTTAAAAAAATCAAGTATTGTCAACTCAAAATAAATCATTAAAACACTCAAAAGTTAAGAGATAAAACCAATATGTAACGCAAATCTCTAAGGATGAATTTTTGGTGGCTATTCCAAAATCAAGAGATTTTCTAAAAGATCTATACATTTTCAATATCCTTAAGGTGGGGACTGCAATAGGACTTGGGCATCCTGCAATGATCTTTGTTTTTTGTTTAAGGGTTGCAGAAAGTATGAGTGTTTAGGGCTCTAAACAAAAAGATAAAGCAGAGATGATAATGGAACTGTAGCCAAATTTGATCAGAAACAACCTAATTCCAGAAGAATTAAAGTTCCATTAATGAACAGTAAGATACACTACGTACAGATAATATATATTAGCTATGGTCAAGATCTGGTGAGCTAATCAAGGGGCCACGTACCCATCACTCAGGGTGCATGATGGGATTTACCAGAAACCAAAAATAAATTTTTTTTATCACAATTTCTGAATCAAACTTTCTTACGTTGAAATATTTATAAAAAAGCCCAGCAATTGAACATCATGCACATACACTTATTTCTAAAGAAGAGAAGATAACAGTGAAGAAGCCACCACTAATAAATGCGTGTGGTTAAGAGCTGAAAAGGTCCCACTGCTGCAGCCCAACGGTCTCTTCGATTTGCACTTAAATTATTATTTATGATAAAATCATTGCAGGAAGGGATGTGCACAGTCAAAGATGTTATAATATGTCGCCCACAAGTGAAACATAATTTAATTGTTATGAAGGAAAATTAGGAACGCTTGGTCAACCTTGTTAAGATTTGATGATGTTGAAGGAGAAGGTTAAAGAGCAAGGTGGCATAAAAATATTAGGTGTGCCATGTACTTAAGGACCGAGAATAATAGGAGAGCGCATCTGTATGCAGATTCTCATTCCTCACAAACTCTTTCATGTAATTCGTTGTTGGCTGTAGGTGTGTTGCACGCATCCAATACTAAAAAGCTAAATCTTAATTTTATAAATCAGTTAAAGTTTTGTGCATGTACTAAATTTTAAAGTTTAATAACTAGTATTTTTTTAAAGACGATGATATTGAAGAAGAATGCTAAAAAAGTAAGGTGGTATTAAATAGCTCATATGTTAGAGAGGAAATATTATGTTCGGACATCACACATCTAGACGTCCTGTCACAGAAGGTCACATTGGCGCAAATTCACGTGTATGTGATCTGACCTCCCATGATTGAACAAACGGACGTAATATTCTTCCCGTGATAGGAGGATGTCTAAGGTCGCCTCCTTACAACAACAAAAAAAAAGAAGTAAGAAGAGTTTCACCCTTTGTTTTTTGAATTAATTTGTAGTTATTTTAAATTATTTATTTAATTCAAAATTGATTAATTGGATCAAAGTAAAATATTGCAAAAAATATAATAGTAAATACCATTTCATAATTTTTATCACAAAATTTTGGAAAATGCAACAATTTAGAAATCGATAATTTTGAAAAGGAAAAATCTAATCAGCATATAAAATTAATAATTAATAGAAGTTTTTAATCATCATATAAAATTTGTTAGTCAAGTTACTCCACTAAAAATTTGAAACGGTTTTCTTCAAACTATAGATTTAAATTACTTGAAGAAAAGGAGTATTCCATTGATAACTACATATTTTAAGAGAAAAGTGCTTTTAAGAGAATGAAAGAAAATAAAAAGAAAATCAAGGCAGAAAATAACTAGAATGTTTTGCAAAGACAGTGAGTAAAAGCAAGGGAAAAGAGATCAAAGTGAATGAGTTAGCCTAAAAGTGTAAA
The DNA here is from genome assembly GCA_002079205.1 of Phalaenopsis hybrid cultivar. Taxonomy (NCBI): domain Eukaryota; kingdom Viridiplantae; phylum Streptophyta; class Magnoliopsida; order Asparagales; family Orchidaceae; genus Phalaenopsis; species Phalaenopsis hybrid cultivar. The sequence goes on along the minus strand of JXCR01122336.1, from coordinate 28,107 downwards.
CTATTTTATGAAATTACTTCATTTGAAAAGAACAAGGTAGGATGATACGGTTTGCTTTAAGAAAAATATTATTACTGTTTAGAAAACCAACAACCAAAAACTTGATGTGCGTGTCCGTGAATATACATTTATAGCTTTTGTTGAGCTTTGCTTTATCTAAGCCAAAGAAGAATTACAAAAATTACAAGAAGAATTTCTTAAAATAAAATTATAAAGAATATACTACAATACATAACTTTAATTAGAAATTGTATTGGTATGTCAAAATTAATTTAATTTTACATTAAAAATTTTACTTTTCTAAGGATTCGTGATTTGTAAAAATTATCTTTATAATCTTGAATTTTGATTAGTCTGTAAATTCATATTGCTCAAACCAGTTTCCTTCAAACAGAACTATAAAAAGAAGAGAGAGGAGAGAGATTTAGCAAGAGAAAATGGCATGTATCCTTTGTTTAAAAATTTTGGATGGCTCTTATTATGAATAATTAATACAAGTTTTATATCCTGAATATTATAATTAAATACGTTGAAAAAATGGGAATATTTTAAAAGACAGGCTTAAGATTAAGCATGAATTTAGTGAAATCAAAAGTAATGATTAATATCAATATTATTGTAATACCAAATAAATTCAATGTGTCATAGCTTTATTAATTAATTTATTTTGTGCAAAAGAGTAGATATATAAATCACCGTCTTAACATATCAAAATAAAGTAGTGTATCAGGATAAAAATGCAATAAAATATTTCATTATAATTTAGAAGGTAGATTTATGAATTTAAAATTCTAGTGTTTTGCATGAATCAATAATCTTGATAACCACTTAAATAAAAAAAAATAAAAAAAAAAATAAAAAAAAAACTAACNTATATATATATATATATATATTAAATGATGAATATGATTTTTAAATTTTGGGAGATGTTGTTTAGATTATTTTCTCTATGTATATAATAATTCCTCTAAACCAATGTTTGTAAATTTGTATGGAGCAATATCATTAGGATTGAACTCAAATAATAACTAGGCAGGTATTTACATACATACCATTGAATTCATATGCATTTTTATGTCAAATATTTAAATTTTATATTTATTCATTTGCTAACTAGTATCTATTGCTAAATTATAAACTGCCTATCAAACCAATTTTGCATGCATTAAAAAGGTATATTTCATTTTTTTTAAGTTAAAATATTGATATTTTTGTCCGTGAAATGAATGATTTGGGTGGTATATTTGTAAAAAAAAAAGTAATCTTTCGCCGTTAGATATAAATGCAAATACATAGGAATTAGGTGGTATGTATGTAAAATGTCCACCTTAAAAAAAGCTTACAAATTAGTTTAAAACTTATATGTTATAATGCATTTAAATATGATAAAGCTAGTTCATTTACTTTGTTTATATATCTAAATGCATGCCATCGAATTCTTATTAATTTATGTACGTAACNCCCCCCCCCCCCTCTCAAAAAAACCTAAAAAATTAGTTTAAAACTTTAAAATTCAGATCATATATAAATTTTCTCAAATACGATATGGTATGATGCATTTAAATATGATAAGGCTAGTTCATTTACTATTGTTATACATCTAAATGCATGCCATTGAATTCTTATTAATTTATATACGTAACATCTACTCTTTTTTTCATGATTATGACATCTTAATTAATTTATAAATGGAATAATAAATATTGCAGACATTACATGAAATATATATTTTCAGGAATAAATTTTGATGAAATATTATCACTAGAACTCTATAAAAGTAAATATAAATATTTATGTGTTAGATATAAAAATACATTAACTTTAGTGGTATACATGCATGTAAATCCCCTTTTTAAAATGACACTAATTAAGCAAATGGAAGGATGGCAATTTAACATTCTTATGGAGGAATAATTCATCAATTTAGTAGCCCTCCTCTATATGACTCTTGAATAAAATTAAGTTGCTAAATAAGAACATCAACACTTTCTTGAAAGTGTTTGGAATCTTCCTATTCATGTACATCTACCTCAATTTTTTTGAGTTGATACCAAGGTTTTTACTATGACTTATCTCAATTACTTGAATAACCTCGTAAATAATGAACAATCTTCTTACCATCATGCAACATGTTGTCCTTCTATTCTCATATACGAGGCTTCGACTGTTAATGTTTCACTTGATTCTCCTTTTAATTCATTAACAAATCATATCAAAATCTAACCCATGCATTTCCTCGGATATGTTTATGCAAAAAAAGGCCACAAATGCTACAACCCAATATCAGCAACATCTTGACATGTCCATTTCCCCATTTAAGGAATCCAACTAATCATCTTCACATCTTCCCACTTTTATATTGANATATATGACTCTTGAATAAAATTAAGTTGCTAAATAAGAACATCAACACTTTCTTGAAAATGTTTGGAATCTACCTATTCATGTACATCTACCTCAATTTTTTTGAGTTGATACCAAGGTTTTTACTATGACTTATGTCAATTACTTGAATAACCTCATAAATAATGAACAATATTCTTACCATCATGCAACATGTTGTCCTCCTATTCTCATATACGAGGCTTCGACTGTTTATGTTTCACTTGATTCTATTTTTAATTCATTAACAAATCATATCAAAACCTACCCCCTGCATTTCCTTGGATATGTTTCTACAAACAAAGGCCACAAATGCTACAACCCAATATCATCAACATCTTGACATGTCCATATCCCCATTTAAGGAATCCAACTAATCATCTTCACATCTTCTCACTTTTATATTGATCTCTATCTATTATCNTTATATTGATCTCTATCTATTATTTCCCTTTCTTTAAGCAGGAGTGTAAAAATTCAACCCACTTGATAACCCGACCTGAATTAGACCAAAAAAATTAGTGTTTAGTTTTGCCCAATTTTCCCTTGAACCAAAACTTGGCGAGTTTGACTTGAATTTGATCATAACATTTGTTATGCATTATGAAAATCTAATGTCAANTATCTCCCTTTCTTTAAGCAGGAGTGTAAAAATTCAACCCACTTGATAACCCAACCTGAATTAGACCAAAAAAATTAGGGTTTAGTTTAGCCCAATTTCCCATGAACCAAAACTTGGCGAGTTTGACTTGAATTTGATCTTAACAATTGTTATGCATTATGAAAATCTAACAATTTGTGTTTTATGAAGATGTCAGTTTTGATTGTCAACGAACAACTTAATATTTTGTGCCTTTTGCCTTTATTCTAATCTCTTGATGTGTAGAGAACAAACCCATCTAGCACTCTCGGTCCTTATCATAGAAGCCATTGAATTCATTTGTTTTTGTTGATTGCTGAAAAAAAAAATTGTAAGCACTTTTTGCAACCAATATTTCTTCATTGAGACTATCTCAGTCAAGAGACCCACCATTAAATTCATCTTCAATGCCAGCACAAAACATATAAATATAGCTTAACATTTCATTTAGGATTACATTAAATTTTATGATGCATGGNTCTAGCACTCTCGGTCCTTATCATAGAAGCCATTGAATTCATTTGTTTTTGTTGATTGCTGAAAAAAAAAAAATTTTTAAGCACTTTTTGCAACCAATATTTCTTCATTGAGACAATATCTCAGTCAAGAGACCCACCATTAAATTCATCTTCAATGCCAGCACAAAACATATAAATACAGCTTAACATTTCATTTAGGATTACATTAAATTTTATGATGCATGAACATTTCTAATTAAGAATTTAAGCAGTGTCTGGTCCGCCACAAAGCTAGACACGTGTTGGACACATCCTCAGCATATATGATATAAATAATAGTAAAAAAAGAATATGTGTGTCTTTTACGCGTGCCTTTTCAAGTGAATTAAAAAATTTTGAAAAATCCTTTTTTAGATAATAAACATATATGATAAATAATTATAATTATAATTAAAAAAAGTTTAACTTTTATTTATAATGAAAATAAGCGTTTGTGTTGTGTCTGTGTTCCCGTGACCAGGTCCCGTGTTCATATCCGTTTAACATTAATTTATTCCACAAATTAATATAAATTCAATTTAAATAAATTTTTATATAATTAAAAGCTCAATCAAATAAAGCCTCTTATATCCTCTCCGTAACAATATAGTTGTCATTAGCTGTTTTGGACAACTTACTGTCTTCTTTATTTTCACACTATAATCATAGTTCTGTTTGGAGAATTGTTTTATTGTTGTTTTCTAGAAATTTATGTGGTCGGAAGTTATTTTCTTCAGCCTATCATGTTAAACTGGGGTGACTAAAATTACTGATTTCTTAGAAAAAAAATATTTCTAATTCACAGCACAATCTACTAATAATTTGCTTTCTCCCGATAGTTTTCGAACCATATTTAAAAAAAAAAAAACTGTTGCCACCCAAAACAGACGATATCATACTCGGCTTCTATCGTTTTATTGTGTACCTCAATTTTATACACATCTAGAGCTATATATATGCTATCAATAAATAAGAAATTAATAAATAAATCAGTGTTCCCAATCATCCATTTATAACATAAGCTCTAAAATTTTTTTCTCAAATTTATTTAATTTTTCAACTAAATGAAGATAAGTGAGCTTTCCTTCAATTAATATATATCAGACATGAAAGTCACTAATTTACCAACAGTCCTAAACATTACAACTGTTTCCGTTCTAATTCCTAATAAACGATGCTTCACTACATATATATATACATATATATCTGCAGGTAAGAACTCTGGCAACACCATCAAAATTTTCAAGAGAACTTTTTGCAAGATTTACAACAATCTTTTTCTCCTGGCTTGTTGGCACCTGCGAGGTATATTTGCAAAACTATATAATCTGTTTCTTCTCTATAATGTGGGGGAAAGTTTAGGTCTATTAAATCTTATCTAATATAGTTGTGCTGATCTTTAATTTTGAATAGAAATAAATCAGAAGATTTACACACAGACCACTCAATTCTTATTTATTTACCCTGATACGCCACCAACAAATTATCATAATCCAGCACGAATCTCGATGCGNAGTTCTTCTTTTAATATATACATAATTGCTATGATTAGTATTAACTAAGCATTAATGTTTCTTTTTTTTTTTTTGTTAGTTGGTTGGTTGGTTTAGTTGAAAAAATTTCATGAAAATTATTATTACACTTTGAGCTTAATTTTTCTCTCTATTTATTGAGCATAAAATTGACAATAATATGGCTGTAATCGAATTTGTATTATATGTAAGATGCCTAAATTTTTTATGGCTTGTTGTTCGCGAACCAACTTTTGTTCAACATATTAAGTAATTCGTGTTCGACTTATTTTCTAAGCAAATAAACAATTCTTTTGAGCTTGAAATATAAACTAGCCAAGCACGAACAAAGAGTTATTTGTTCGTGTTTGGCTCATTTATTAAATAAGCTTTATTTCTAAATAATTAATTGATTGCAAAGCTTAAAAAACTATAATCAAATGAAACTATTAATTAAAAAAATATAATAAAAGATAAATTAACATAAATAATAAGTTTTAAATCTAGTCGCTGCAATTAAAATCCTACTACGACTATAAGACTAGGGTAGTCAAAATTAATTATTGTTTGTGAACAACATATGTTTGGCTCATTAAACAAACGAGCCGAATACGAATATATTTTTTGAGCTCGATATATAAACGAGCAGAATGAACACGATATTTTTTAACAAGTCGAGCATGACCTCGCTCTAACTCGACCAATTTAAACCCACATTATGTGTGTATCAAATTTATGCTAATCCAACCAATCTCTTAAAATAATAATAATAATAATAATAACTGTGCTAAAGAATTAGAATATTCAGCAAGAGTAGTGGTCAGAAGCAGTTCTAGACTTCGTCGGAGGCATGACCATCAGTCGAAGGTAGCCATGAATCCATGTGAAGATCATATGGATTCTGATGCTCCTCATGATCTGAAGGGATCCGGCAGCGGAAAGCTTGAAGGTGGAGCGCCTTCGCGAGAGGATGTGGCCGTGTAGATCCATGTATTTTGAGCACTGTAAGATCAGGCTATGGGTTTGGGAATCCAGAAATCATGCTGCTGTCTTGAGTGCGGTACTCGGCGTCAGCCTGAGTGGAGATCCTTTGGGCAAGACGACGCTCACTGGACTGCAGCTACCATACCTTTCACACAAACATACTTAACGTGCCGTACATAACATTGATTTTTCAATATATAAACTTTCAAATAAATTTAATTATTCAAGACAAATTTTTTCCTAAAATAGAACAATTAGTTTATTCATGTTTGGACATATAGACAATGGTGGATGGGGAGGCTGCGTCATCATAAGTTTACATGTATAAAGTGATTGTTTTGCATCATGACTCCAATCAGAGTGTCACGTGTACAAACAAACTCACCTATGTCTTAAACAAACAAGACGAACACGAGCTGTTCTCGAACGACGAGCCAATTTGACATCCCTAATATTAATATGNCTGCTGTCTTGAGTGCGGTACTCGGCGTCAGCCTGAGTGGAGATCCTTTGGGGAAGACGACGCTCACTGGACTGCAGCAACCATACCTTTCACACAAACATACATAACGTGCCCTACATAACATTGATTTTTCAATATATAAACCTTCAAATAAATTTAATTATTCAAGACAACTTTTTTCCTAAAATAGAACAATTAGTTTATTCATGTTTGGACATATAGACAATGGTGAATGGGGAGGAGAGTGATTGTTTTGCATCAGGACTCCAATCAGAGTCTCTCACATGTACAGACAGACCCACCTATGTATTAAAACAAACGAGCCGAACACAAGCTATTCTCGAACGACAAGCCAGTTTGACATCCCTAATATTAATATATATAAATAATATATTATATTAATTATATAACTTATGTTATATAAATATATAATATCTATATTAGTATATTACTAATATAATATATTAATATATTATTATTATTATTAATTTATTATATGTTATAATTTATAAATTTTAATTTTTTAAAATATCATAAATTTTATATATATATATATATTTTTAAATTATTTTATAATTTGAACAATAACGATTCGAACACGAACAAATGCATAACTATTTGTGTTTAGTTTGTTTAACTAACCAAACGAAAAAAAATTGTCCACATTCGTCTCGTTTACTTATCAAACGAATCGAACAGAAACTCATTGACGAACCGAACACGAGCTGTTCGCGAACAACAAGCTTTTTTGACAGCCCTAATTGTTTTACTTATAATATTTGCTTCGAAGTCATGAAAATTGGTTTGAATATGAAACTAGAAAGAAGAGAAGTTAATATAATTTANTATATATATATATAATGATGAATACGATTTTAAAATTTTGGGAGATGTTATTTGGATTATTATCTCTATATATATAATAATTCCTCTAAACCAATGTTTGTAAATTTATATGGAGCACTATCATAGCAGGTATTTACATACATACCATTGAATTCATATGCATTTTTCTGTCTAATATTTAAATTTTATATTTATTCATTTGCTAACTAGTATCTATTGCTAAATTATAAACTGCCTATCAAACCAATTTCTTGGTATAAATATTGTGCAAATAACAAATAAATAGACTAAACTTATTTCATTTATTTATCAAAATGTGATGACTAAAATGTAGAGAAAATAATTAAATAGAGAGATTAAGCTTTAAATTTTACTTTTCATAAAATATTATAAATTATTCAAAGTGTTGGGCCAAGTCTCATGAAAGATTATAAGTACCTATATTTAGATTGTATTTTTTTTAAATAAAGGAAGATTTAAATACATACCACTTAATTCCTATGTATTTACATATATATGTAGCACCAAAACTTCAATTTTTACATATGTGTCATCTTACATATGCATGCATTAAAATGTATATTTCATTTTTTTTTTAGTTAAAATAATGATATTTTTGTACGTGAAATGAATGATTTGCACGGTATATTTGTAAAAAAAATAATGTATAGGTGCTAGATATAAATGCAAATACATAGGAATTAGGCGGTATGTATGTAAA
>JXCR01122336.1:6215-18244 GCA_002079205.1 Phalaenopsis hybrid cultivar | reverse complement strand
CCACCATTAAATTCATCTTCAATGCCAGCACAAAACATATAAATATAGCTTAACATTTCATTTAGGATTACATTAAATTTTATGATGCATGGACATTTCTAATTAAGAATTTAAGCAGTGTCTGGTCCGCCACAAAGCTAGACACGTGTTGGACACATCCTCAGCATATATGATATAAATAATAGTAAAAAAAGAATATGTGTGTCTTTTACGCGTGCCTTTTCAAGTGAATTAAAAAATTTTGAAAAATCCTTTTTTAGATAATAAACATATATGATAAATAATTATAATTATAATTAAAAAAAGTTTAACTTTTATTTATAATGAAAATAAGCGTTTGTGTTGTGTCTGTGTTCCCGTGACCAGGTCCCGTGTTCATATCCGTTTAACATTAATTTATTCCACAAATTAATATAAATTCAATTTAAATAAATTTTTATATAATTAAAAGCTCAATCAAATAAGGCCTCTTATATCCTCTCTGTAACAATATAGTTGTCATTAGCTGTTTTGGACAACTTTTTGCCTTTTGTCTTTCACACTGCCATCATAGTTCTGTTTAGAGAATTATTTTGTTATTGTTTTCTAGAAATTTATGTGGTCAGAAGTTATTTTCTTCAGNTTTCCGAGAAGGTTTAATTAAATATTGATCACATACTATAAGAAATCATAAAAAGATAGACATCATTTATACGAATAATAAACAGAAATGTTCAAAAACATAATGTGTATATTCATAACATGGACTTAAATAGGGTATTAAAATGTTTTACAATTAAACCCCAAGACTTCTTCAATATTTCCTTTTTACCAATAGGACCCTAAATAAGGTCCAATTCTGAATGCTCCCCCTCAAGATGGCCAAAAGATATCTACTAAGCCCACCTTGTCACATAACCTAGACAAATCTAATGAACTAAGTCCTTTAACGAGGCAGCCAACCACTTGCTCTCCAGTACCTCCATGACTTAGCACCAATAACCCGTTATTTAGCTTTTCCTTGATGAAGAATCTATCAATCTCCACATGTTTGGTTCTATCGTGTTGCACCGGGTTGTTGGCAATGTTGATTGTTGACTTGTTGTCGTACCACAACTTCATTTAAGTTCCTTGGTCCACCTTGAGCTCTACCAACGAGACTCTCAGCCACATCATCTCGACAACTCCTAAGGCCATGACTCAGTACTCTGCCTCTGTTGTTGACCTCACTGCTACTGACTGTTCCTTGCTCTTCCAAGAGAACACGCTCCCTATGAACATGCAATATCTTGAAGTAGATCTTTTGTCATATGCACAACTCGCCCGATCAACGCATAAAAACACTCAATTTTTACATGCTCATTCTTCCTGAAGATCAAACCCTTCTTTATTGCACTCTTCAGGTACCTTAAAATCTGATACACTGCATCCATATGACCCTTCCTTGGACATGCATGTAGTGGCTCACCACGCTCAGTGCAAAAGAGGCATCAGGTTGAGTGTGACACAGAAAGATCAGACGACCCACCAATCTCTGGTACCTCTCACGATCAACCGGTTATCCTGCCTCTGCACTCAGCTTGGTCTTCTATTCAATTGAAAATACTGCAGGATTGCACCCCAACATGCGTGTTTCCATGAGATCTAGTACATACTTTTTTTGCGAAAAGATCACCCCCTCAAGTCCACGGGTCACTTCAATCCCAAGAAAGTATATAAATTGTCCAAAATCCTTCACCTCAAATTCATTTGCCCAATCTTACCTTTAGTTGGAAAATCACTGACCCATCATCACCAGCGACAATAATACCAACATATACAACAAGTATAATGGTGTGACCTCCATGTTGTAGAAAGAACACCGTAATGTCTGCATTACTTTGTTGATATCTCATGCCTATCATAGCTATTCTAAACATGTTAAATCAAGCTTGAGGAGACAACTTCAAGTCATACAATAATTTCCAGAGCTTACACAAATTGCTCACTGTCTAGACGTACCAAATCCTAGTGATATCACCATATATCCCTTTTATAGTAACTCGCCATAAGGAAATGCATTCTTCACATCAAGTTGATGTAATCTCCACCCACCATTCACTGCCAGAAAAATCAATGTCTTCGCTGAGCTTATCTTTGCTACTGGGGCAAATATTTAATCATAATCAATGACATATGTCTGACTGTACCATTTCACCACCAATTGTGTTTTATACTGTTTCACTTTCCCTTCTGAAGTTTGTGAAAATCCACTTGTATCAAACTGACTTTTTTTTCTCGTTGGTCGTGGCATTATCTCCTATGTTCAATTTTTAACATGAGCTTTAAGCTCTTCATGCAAAACCACTTTCCATTTGGGATCCTCCTTAGCAACCTACCAACACTTTGGGTATAGAGAAAGTGTCTAAAGAAGCAATGAATGCTCCATGTAAATGTGACATGTTAGAATATAAAACAAAGTTAAAAATCTCATGTTCCCACGCAAAATGATTGAAAGATGTCCCGTATTTATGTGTGAGGTCCTCCTTAAAGTTGGGGGGTTAGGAGGAGGAATCATATCACCCGAGAGTACTGAGTCGGAGGTGGATGGTGTAAGTGTTCCAAGGGTTAGGAAAGAATGGGAGAAGAAACTAATTGGCACAAGTGACACTGCATACACCATTCACTCATTCTCCTTCCATTTCTATGTATACACTCTTAGCTCAACTTTAACCTAAATCTTACCACCTCTATGTTCGCTCTCATTTTTCGGTTCCTTAACTGATTCATCCCACATCATAGGACAATGCATTGCTCCCACGTGTGCCACTCTCTCACAATTGCTACTCATCCCCTTATCTAATATCTTCAGTATCTGGCAAGTCACCAAAGGTTGAGGTTACCACTTGGGTGTAGTATGATTCAAATTCTCTAAATGACACATCCGTGATCATAAAAATCTCTTCTCTATCAGGCTACAATAGACATACCTATTTTGGGTGGCATAACAACCTACGAACACACATTTTATAATTCTGGGATCCAACTTCCCAAACGATGATCTATTATCCTTCACAAAACATACACATCCAAACACCTTCAATGTGAGGATCCCACCATTATCTCCTTTAAACATATGATAACGAGACTTTCAATCCAACACCTCGAGGGCATCCTGTTGATCAATTGAGCAACTATAAAAACTACTTGCTCCCATAAGTGCTTTAGGATATTCGTTGTAATCATTCTTCGGGCTACTTTTAGAAAGTTTCTAATCTTCCTCTCTGCTACTCCATATTGTATTGATGTGTATGAATATGTGGTTTGATGTTCTATCCCTTGGACAGACAAGTATTCTCTAAATGTTTTGTTGATATACTATGTTTGATTATTATACTTCAATACCTTGACTGCCACAATATTGAGTTTGCATTGCCTTTTGAAAGTCTTTAAAGCAAGAAAACATATTACATTTATTTTTCATCAAATATAATCAGGTAACATGAAAAAAGTAATCAATAAAGATAACAAAATATCGATAATCATTCATATAACTTGTAGAATAAAGTCCCCAAACATCAAAATGTATAAAGCTAAAAATACTAAAACTTCTATTCCCAAAACTAATATAAGAGCTTCTAGTAAGCTTCTCAAACTTGCAAGTATCACAAATAAACTTTTGTTTATTTGTCTTTTCATATAGGAAACGATACAAACTGACTCAATAAACTAAAACAACAGTCTCATGCATCTGTGATGTAGCAACAACACATCCTTCACACTCTTTCTACTCTATTCTCTATCATGGATGTCAAAGTTAAGTTCATCCCCTCCTAGTCCAAGTATCAAAATTCACTATGCCAAATTTCAGTCCTAAATGTCAGACCGTCTCTTTCTCTTGGAAGATCAACTTAGGAATATCAAAAGAAAACATATTTTAGTTAGAGAAAAATGACGCCAATCGATAAAACGTTAACTGAAAAAAAAACATGTAAAAATTGGACCAAATCATATAATTGGTACCCTTGAATGTACATTTACCAACTACAAGTTGTGTTATACTATCAACAGTCTAGATACTCTAGAAATGTATAAAAAGAAAACTCTCTAGTAGTACCAAACAATGTCGAGATGCACCGAAATCTACTTTCCATTGTGATGACCTTGTGGTGAAAATAGAAGCAAGAGCATGTGTATCAAAGTATATTTGTCAGAGTGAGCATAAGCGCCAATATTACATTTTGATAACCCCTTGGATGACAATTGGTTGGAAGCATCCTTAGTCTCATCTGTTATTTTCTGTTTTCACTTCAACAACTCCAAACACTAATGTTCCTTATTGGCAAAAACTACACTTGCCTCTCCCTCCTCTGTTACCATTTGCTTGGTAACTCCTTTTCCACCTTTTTGACCACCATGACCTTCACCTTGTCCACATCCACTTCTCTCTCTTCTTAAGTGGCCTAGAACAGGTCTTGCTCAGATGCCCAACTTCACTACAGTTATAACACTTACGAGTTTCCCCTAGAAACCTATCATACCTGAGCTTGAGGAAGTCAAAGTTGATCGCATACCCAGAAGTTCACTTAATTCAGAATGCATCTTCATGTGATTCTCCTCCTGTATCATCGCAATAATGGTCTCATCCGGTGAAGGGATAGTCGCCTGAGCTAGGAGAACGGATCTCCTCTGATCAAAGGATGGGTTTAGATAGACCAAAAACTGCATAATCTTCATCTGTGCAAAAATCTCTCCTTTTTTGGATTCTGAATCACCACAGCTTGACAAAGGTGAGAAGTGAACAAGATCTGGGCACAGCTGCTCTAGCTCTATGGAGTACTCCTGAATAAATTTATTACCCTTGTTGGCATCGATTTTTTATGTCACAAATACCATACATCTTTGTGATGTTGTGGAAGCGTGCGACGCTCACGCGTGCCCTCCCATAGCTCAATGAGTCTGTCGGGACGTTATCAGATGCACTATGGCTCAGAATTATTGTTAGCCCATCCTGATCCTGCATGATGGTGATTATCGCTTATCCGTGATGATTATCTATTCTAGAGGCAAGTCAAACGATCATTTTAAGGCCTATGTGCTCCGTTCCGGGCACTAAAAGCTTTCTGTGAGCTTAATGAACCCGGGAGTAAAAAATGACTCATAAGGGTCTGGGGTGACCACGCCCAAATCAGGCGTGGCCACGCCTAACCGCTCCCCACCAGGGTTGAGCGGGCTGCCTTCGGCGTGGCTACCAGGGTTGAGCGGGCTAGCCACGCCATGAGATGTGTGACCACGCTGTAAGATAGAGCCCACAGCATAAGTATGTCATAGAACAACATGGCCACACAGGACCTCCCAACAGTTGAAGGCTGCCTTTGGCATAGTCAAGCCTAAAGGCGACGTGGTCACGCCACGAGACAATGAGCCCGGCGTAATTACGCTAGAGAGTCTGCGTGAAAATGCTTACCCCGCGGGTTGAGTGGCGTGATCATGCCCAAGCCCAACGTGAACACGCCGGCCAACCCAGTTTTTATAAAATTTGGCCTCACGGGCCACCTAGAAGCCGAATTTGCAGATTATTCTTGGAATTTGGGAGATATCCTTGGGCTTGTAAAAAGCTGGGAGATTAACCCCTTTTTGGCATGTCCTAAGTGCCCTTGATTATCCATTTTTGAATTGATTGAGGGAGCATTTTGGGGATTTTGCATTGAGAGGTTGGTTTAAGCTTCCTCTCTTCCTCAGTTCACCTATCTCCTCCTCATTTTCGTTTTGAGTTGATTAGGAGAGCTTGGAAGAGCACGAGAGAGAACTTCATCATCCTTTTAGAGACTTTTGGAGGTTCCTTATAGAGAATCTCTTATAGAAAAGAGATATGAGGAAGACTCTTCATCTTCCTCAATGAGAGAGCAAAGGAGTTGGTCCCCTTCTTATCCTTCTTCCTTCATTTTTCTTCCATCACTTCATTTGGGTGTGTGAGGAGAGTTTTGTGAGGAAGAGCTTGGCTAGCAAAGGAGCAAGGTGCCTACTCTCCTACACTAAAGGAAAACTTCATCTTAGCTCAGTGAAGGATCGTCGAAGTTTTGTTGGAACTTCGCTAGAGCTCGGAACTTCGCCAAAACGTCATCATCTCTCCGACTACTAGGAGATCTCCATCCTAAGTGAAGAAACGTGACATCAAACACCACGTTGGCGAGATTCTCTAAAATCCCTCGTATTTTCTTTCTTAGCTAACCCTAGCAATAGATCTTGCTATGTTTTATGGGTTTGGTCGTTCACACGAGACTGGTATGACTGACCGTCCGGTATCGTCTAGCTCAATTGATCGTCGGTTATCGGATGGTCTGATTGGCCGGATGATATCGGTCGGCCCGACCATACGCCTTTTGATTGGCCAAATTTGTGGTGCCTTCATGGATTTAGTCGCCCACACTAGGCAAGTTGGCCAGCCAACACTAATCGGCACGACCACACGCCTATTGATTTGTCATTTAATTCCTAGAGGAAAACCTCGATTAGAAAGCACAAGCGTGGCTAAATCATTTGTGAAGCCAAGTGATTTCTCGTCACAAACCCTAGTTCTATATACTAATGAGTCTGAATCTCAATTTCACATGGCTTTGGTGCTTCCAACTTTCTTTGGAGGGGTCGGAATAATTTATTCTTGAAGAATGGAAAAACCTTTGTAGCTTGTCCATTCTACAAGATCATGACAAGTTTATAGGACAGAAAAACCTTTGTAGCTAGTTTGTCCTACCAATGGAAAATGAATTCTCTTACGAGAAATCAGATTATGAAGTTCTCCACATTCTTCATCAAAGCCGGAGGCGACTATGCTACATATCCAAGAGCTAAACCCTAGGTTCCTATGTGAGTACGTTAGGGTGAGCATGGTTTGCTATTATGCACGATGATTGCATTACGTTGCAAGTTTCGATGTGACGTATGTTACATGGTAGTTTTTGCACATTGCACTTGGTTTGACCGGCTAGCACGATCAGGTCGATCAGTCACTTTGCTCTGACCGGTCGCCCCAGCTCGGTCGACCAATCACTTTGGTCCAGTAGGTCACCTTAGCCCGACTGAGTCTATTGACTACGTTTCCCAAGGCAGACCACCTCGGTCGACCCAGCGGGTCGAACAACCGATCCCACTCCTAATGGTGTTTTTGCATGTGCATATGATTGCATGACTTTGTACTAACACGTTCATTACTTGCACTCTTGCGGTGCATCTTTGAGCATATTGCCTCTCAACAACACATTACTTCATATTTGCTTCGAGGCATTCTCATGTCACTTAGCGATGTCACAGGTGGTTCGCATTTGCACTTCCCACCTTTGTGTGTTTGCTTGCATAGCATCTTCCATGTTTCACGGCTTATACATTTGCACGTATTGCACTCTGATTTTTGCTTCTCACACACTTTTCCCTCGCATTCATACATCATGCAAATGGGTGGCTCATCACTGAGTCAATCCGTTGTTTAATTTTTTTCAAATGGGAGTTACATCCCAACACTTCCTACCTAGATGGTTGCCTAGTATGCTTGGGACGTTAGAAGGCTCCCAACCCATATGAGGTGTAAGTCCTTTGTTAGGAGTGTTTCCAACTTTGTAAATGAACATCTCTCTCTACTTTTTCGACATTATCCACGCTTGCTTCGGCAAGTATAAATCCCACCTTTTGGAGCTCCATCTGTAGTCATGGGATAGAGTTTCATTCCTTTAACATTAGGGCTACTGAGGTCTCCGAGGAAAACGTAATACACAGATTCCTTTGACATTCGAGCCACATGTATGGTCACAGGTAGACTTAGGGTCCCAGTAGCTTGGGATGACGGGTCTGTATTATCCTGACCTAGCTGCATGTACCTTCTAGGGATTACTCCTCCCTATGACTACCCCTATTATGCCCTATCACTCATTTTGCCTTCGTTGGTATCATCTTGTCGCTGTAATTGCCGATGAGTTGCCGCCCGTTTGGGATATGATAATTTATCTTATGCCCTTATGACCCGGATGTGTTTTGACGTATCGGGATTCCCCGTCGAAATGATTCGATTATTTCGCATGCTATATATGTTGATGAGTCTGTTACCCATGTGGGGACTGCAAGAGACTCACTATATGTTCAGTGGCTTAACGAGAGCTTTGAAAGCATCAGAGCGTTCCATGCAAAATAATCGTCCTTCGATAGCCCATAGTTAGTCGTTGCTGCTCATATAAGCAAAACTCCTTTAGTTCAAGAGTATTCTTGAGCAACTCCCAAAATGTAATTAACTAAGTAGGATACGTCTCATTGGGAGCACTGTGGACCACAGAGCAGGCACACACCTGAATCTCTAGTTGTAGATAACTTTCGTAGTCATTTTTTCATAGATATTTGGCACAAGCTATTTCGATCCGATTTTGTTCGAACATATATGCTTGATTTATCCTAACAGGATTTGTCGCATGGAAGTTCTCCACGTTCTTTCTCTTTTCTGTCTATCTTTCTCGTATTTTCCGTTTTTTCGATTCCTCTCTTCTTCTGATCATTCGCATGATCTGGAAGAAAGACTTATTCAGAAAAGTGAAGTATACAACGATGGACAAACTGATGAATCTTTTAAAAATAAAAAGGGATAGGAATGAAAAAAATCCTAAACTACTGCCTCTATCTCACGTTGAATCTGGAACATCCTCATGTGGATCTTAGCACTAGCATAGATCTGCTTCAGCTTCGCCTAGATGTCGCTCACCTTTCAAATAACATCTACTGATAAGGCAATCGATTGAACAATCATGTTGAGTCATCAGATGTAAAGTAAGGCATGTGTGGTCCTCCACTCATCCCTCATAGCAATGCCACTTTTTTGTTTGACTCCTGTCAGATATTTCTTTAGTATATTCCCTACTAAAGCAGCCTCGATCCGACGTGACCAACTCAGATATGTAGCCGGTCTATCAATTTTAAAACCACATGAGGGAGATCTAGCTTCACCTGTGTAAGGACACGTGTTGAGGTAGCGACTCCTGTCAAGGCATTGGCTCCTTATATGAGCCTGACCAAGACCTTCAGAATTTAAATATCAATCATCCACAAAAACTCCAAACCTTTACCTCCCGCACTATTTCCATCTCCTGACATCCTCAATTTAACAATTACCCAAACTTCATCGGCCTCTCATGCACGTAGAACCAAAGTTCTCTCCTCCACTGCTCTAGTTTCACGTGCACTTCACCCTCGCCCTGCATTGAGCCACTCAAACTATTCTACTGTGATGCGTCGTCAACTCGCACGCTTGAGCGTAACTATATCATAAGGGTTCACCAAACGCAATCACGCCTATATCATGAGCGTAGTTACCTTCTCATTAGCGCGACTATTCCCTAAGCAGGAAGTCGTAGGTTTGCCCCTACCTGGTGCGACTGTATCGCGAGGGTTCATGCCACAATCCCCTGGTTGTCATTCCAATTAGCTCTAATTGCAACTGAAATGTTGCAATCCCCTCATTGCCATCCCAATTACCTCTCGTCACAGCTGCATCGCGAGGACAAAATTGAAGGAAGAGAAAAAGAGGAGTTTTGGGTATCTGCGCGTTGGTCTCGACGATCGAGCAACACCAACGACGGCTGCCTAGGGCTAGGGCTCTAATAACCTAAAGAAAGAATTGTTCAAAACCTTCTTTGTACATTTAAAACATGGGCTTGAATGGGTTATTATAATATTTTACAAATAAGCCCCTAAACTTCTACAATTTTCCCTTTTTATCGATAGGACCTTAAAAAGGTCCAATTGTGAACAAGTTGAAAATAATTAATAGACCTTCGGAGATTACATATTCTTTCAGGATGTAACTACGTCATCTTAAAATATAAGCAGTAATTTATTGCGGTTAGATACCAAGCTAAGATTGAATACAGAGCAATGGCCCACTCTGCATGTGAAATGATGAGGATAAAAGCTCTTTTTAAGAGAGTTTAGTTTCCATTTATATAGCCTATAGTCCTATATTATGACAATCTATCATCATCTATATTGCTAGCAAACCTTCATTCCATAAAAAAATCAAACAAACATTTTTTTGTCATTTCGTTGTGATGTTATATTTTCTAAGCTTATAGCTCTTCATTGCTTCAGTTTAAGATAAAAAGTTGATATCTTTACAGAAGCTCTGGATCCTTCAACCTTCTTTTGATTGTAACAAGTAGCAAATAATTGACATATATGCACCACCTTGAAAGAGAGTATTAGCATGGAATATTAAACTAGTAAAGCTATATATAGTTGGGGAGTGGTGTATGATATTTGGATGTATCCTACAATATTATGCTCATTCTCTTACTAATAACATAAGGAATCTTTAATAATATGACACCAGAATAATCTCCTTATCTTAACAAGCACAAAGCCATGGACCGTAAACTTTTGGTTCCACATTAAAGTTTTGGATCAAGTTTGAGGTTACCACCATAACTCATGTTGGAACTGCCTTGCAACAGTATGATAGCAATCCTATAATTTATTTCACGAATAAAATTAAAATTTTCATGTGATAGTTGAGTGATAAATCTAGCTCTGTAATAAAGGGCGGTTACAAATTATCTCAAACTTCATACGGACAATCACCTCAATTTGTTCTAATGGAACTAGCCATCTCCATAAGGTGCATAAGGTTCCATAAAGGAGCCACATTTCTCCATGCGTTATTAAATAGAGTTGGATTTNGCTCTGTAATAAAGGGCGGTTACAAATTAACTCAAACTTCATACGGACAATCACCTCAATTTGTTCTAATGGAACTAGCCATCTCCATGAGGTGCATAAGGTTCCCTAAAGGAGCCACATTTCTCCATGCGTTATCAAATAGAGTTGGATGAGGAAAGTAAGTGCAACTGCTCCAAAAACAACNATACCACTTAATTAATTCATATATATTTACGGATCTAACACCTTGATTTCAATTTTTATGTATATGCCACTTTATCTATGTATGAAACATGTATTTCACTTTCTTAAAATTAAGATGGTACTGATTTATTTTGTCTGATGTGAGAAATTTTAGATAATATAAGTATAAAATGCAAAGTTTTGGTGTTAGATATAAATACTTAAGAAAAATCAAGTATAGTCAACTCAAAATAAATCATTAAAACACTCAAAAGTTAGAAATAAAACCAATATGTAACGCAAATGTCAAAGGATGAATTTTTCGTGGCTATTCCTAAATCAAGAAATTTTCTAAAAGATCTATACATTTTCAATATCCTTAAGGTGGGGACTACAATAGGACTTGGGCATCCTGCAATGATCTTTGTTTTTTGTTTAAGGGTTGCAGAACGTTTGAGGGTTTAGGGTTCTAAACAAAAAGATAAAGCAGAGATGATAATGAAACTGTAGCCAAATTTGATCCGAAACAACCTAATTCCAGAAGAATTAAAGTTCCATTAATGAACAGTAAGATACACTACGTACACTATGGTCAAAATCTGGTGAGCTAATCAAGGGGCCACGTACCCATCACTCAGGGTGCATGATGGGATTTACCACAAACTAAAAATAATTTTTTTTTATCACAATTTTCTGAATCAAACTTTCTTACGTTGAATAATTATAAAAAGCCCAGCAATTGAACATCATGCACATACACTTATTTCTAAAGAAGAGAAGATAACAGTAAAGAAGCCACCACTAACAAATGTGTGTGGTCAAGAGCTGAAAAGGTCCCACTGCTGCAGCCCAACGGTCTCTTCGATTTGCACTTAAATTATTATTTATGATAAAATCATTGCAGGAAGGGATGTGCACAGTCAAAGATGTTATAATATGTCGCCCACAAGTGAAACATAATTTAATTGTTATGAAGGAAAATTAGGAACGCTTGGTCAACCTTGTTAAGATTTGATGATGTTGAAGGAGAAGGTTAAAGAGCAAGGTGGCATAAAAATATTAGGTGTGCCATGTACTTAAGGACCGAGAATAATAGGAGAGCGCATCTGTATGCAGATTCTCATTCCTCACAAACTCTTTCATGTAATTCGTTGTTTAGGGTAGGTGTGTTGCACGCATCTAATACTAAAAAGCTAAAT
>JXCR01122333.1:99843-124722 GCA_002079205.1 Phalaenopsis hybrid cultivar | reverse complement strand
TCCTTTATTTTTCTCCCTACTCTAAGATATGGTGAAATGAAGAGATAATTTGGATGTGCCAACGTTAAAATATAAAATAAATTCTGATGGTTTTTCAACTCCGTTCTTAATTTAATTTTTGATCTGGCCAATTAAATTATTAAAATATGTTGTGAAACATTTGATCCGGAAAATGGAGTATGACTTCTACAACAGAGTGAGAATCACATTTAAGTCCATGAAGAAGGGTTTTCTTCATGAAACTAAGTTCAAATAAATAGGGAAATATATATTGTTGGGAGTAGAATTGGAGATTTTATGGTGGCAGACTAAAATCCCCAATTTGATTTTAGTGTTTAAGAACAAAAGTGAGAGTTAGTGTTCAGGGGAAGGGAAGTGGGAGCTCTAGAGTGGCAACAAGTATCCTCCTAGCTTAGTCGCGAAATTAGGGACTAAACGTAAGATTAACCAATGATTTTCTGTAACACTTAATCAGGGTAGAGAATTAAAACTGATCATATTTGACACAATATAAATTTAAACCATTTATCTTATCTCATTTCACCAAAAACTCATTGTAGTGGGAAATATGTTTTTTCATATAAGAAAACTTCATCACATAAATTTAGTTTAGTAGTTATTATTTTAAACTTTGTATTAAAATATTGCTAGTAGTTATTAATTTAGTTTTGATAGTATCTCAAACATTCAAAATTAGTGACAGTAATTTCATTTTATTTCTGTGAATTTCTTAGTTAATTTATCAATTCAAATTTAAACATTCGTCTTTGGATCGATATTTGGGACTATAATAGAAAGTCTTATATTACTTGATAACGATACATATACTTGCGTAGATTCCCAACATTAAGTGCTTAATGTTAATATTCATAAAATATGACATCAAATTTTTGGCACTTTTGTAAAGCAGAGTCAACTTTACAAATTTTACACAACTATATTTTCACCGGGATCAAGTTTTTGGAGCAGTTGCCGGGGAAGGTAACAGTAAATTAAATAGATTTAGTAAATTAAAAAAATTGAGAGACAAAACACAAAATATAAAAGAAAAATTTATAAAATCAAAAATTCAAAAAATTATATAACTATATATTTAAGAAATTTTTCTTTGCTTATTATATTTGTTTATGCGAAATATTGGATCCAAAGGTTTAGTACCTTACGATTCGGAATTAGAGCGTACTATTAGAAAAATTCAAAAACAACAAAAAAAAGTTAAAGTTTTGAACAAAATGGTGAATAACTTAGATAATCAAATAGATGAAAATTAAGAAAGACTTTTAAAAGATTAAGCAAATCTGACAGCAGATGAACTTCTCTTAACTATTCAAAATTTTGGTGTTGCTGCTAATTCATTTGAGCTTAAACCTTCTATTAACTAAATGGTGCAAAATAATCAGTTTGGAGGACACCTACTGAAGATCCTAACTTACATCTTGCTAGTTTTCTTGAAATTTGTGCTACTTTTAAACAAGATCCTAACTTACATCTTGCTAGTTTTCTTGAAATTTGTGCTACTTTTAAATATGATGGATGCTGTATTGTTTAGATATTTTTCATTTTCATTAACGGATAAAAAAGCTTGGTTAAATTCATTAACACTTGGATCTATCAGAACTTAGGGAGAAATATCACAAAAATTCGTGGATAAATATTTTTCACTCTAAAAAACCGCTAAGCTTAGAATATTACATCTTTTTATCAGTTTGAAGGAGAATCAATATATAAAATCCGGGAAAGATTTAAGGATATCCTTAGAAAATGACCACACCATGCTTTACAAAATTGGTTAATAATTTAAACTTTTTACAATGGATTAGTAGGATCATATAAATCAATTATAGATGCTGCTAGAGGTGGATTACTAATGTCAAAATCTTTTGCTGAAGCATACTCTTTAAAAGAAGAAATGACTACTAACAATTTTCAATGGCCCTCTGAACGGGTAAATCATAAGAGAGTAGCCAGTACTCATGACTCCAATGCAATGTCTATCTTAACATCTCAAATTGCTGCTATATCAAAGAAGATTGATCAAATTGGAGTGAACTATTCTCAAATGCCACTAGTATTAGACGAAAAATCATTAAGGTAGATAATTGATACTTAATTATCTTATGAAACTTTAAATGCTATAATCAAAATAACAATCCCTATTCTAACAATTACAACCCTAGATGGAAAAATTGCCCTAATTTTAGGTAGAATAATTACAACATTTCAATGAACCCCTTAGGAAATTTAAATAATCAAGGAAATCCTAATTATCGACATTATTATCCTCCTGGATTTAACTCTAACCCTAACCCACAAGTTAAGGAAAAGAAGTTGACGATGGAAGAAATAATGCTGAATATGAGAAATTAAACATAAAATCAAGGAGCTGTTGTTAGAAATGTTAAAAAACATTTATGACATATTGCTACTACACTTAGTAACAGACCTTTAGGAAATGTTCCGAGTACTTTGGAAGTTAATCCTAAATATCAAAATAAGGAGAAAATTAAAGCTATTCAGTTATGAAGTGGAAAAGAAGTTGAAACAAGAATCCAAAGAGAAATTGAAGTTGATGACAATAAGGGAGAGATTTAAAGTGATAATAATGAAAATGAAAAAATACAAGTTCCCTTAGAAAAACTATTACCTTGATTTCCTTAATGATTAAAGCTCAAAAATAAAGACAAAATTTATAAAATTTTGGAAATCCTTAAAAAGTTAACAATAAAATTTCCTTTCATTGAGGCTTTAGAACAAATGCCAAGTTATGTGAAATTTATGAAAGATATACTAAATAAGAAAAGGATCTTTGCATATCATGAGACCGTCGCACTTAGTGAAGAGTGTAGCTCTATTATTTAGAGAAAACTTCATGAAAAGTTAAAAGATCCTGACTGGTTTTACTATATCGTTGCAATTTGTGAGATGTTTTTTGGAAAAGCCTTATGTTATTTAGGATCTAGTATCAATCTTATGCCTCTATCAATTTTTAAATGTTTTGATTTAGGACGGATTTTCCCTACTACTGTAACTCTTCATTTAGCTGACGATCAATAATTTATCCTAAAGGAGTTATAGATGATGTATTAGTAATAGTGTTTAAATTTATTTTTCATGTAGACTTTATAGTATTAGATATGGATGAAGATAAAGAGATTCCTATTATTTTGGGGAGACCATTTCTTGCAACCGGGAGAGCTATGATAGATGTGCGAAAGGAGAATGAATAATGAGAGTGAATGATCAAGAAGTAACATTTATTCCTTCAATAAAAAATAATAAATGTTTTAGGATGGAAGTTAGTGATTATATAAGTAATGTGCAATTTAAGAAACTTTTTGAAGAAAAATTAAAGAAAGAAGAATTTATTGAGAATGAGAATGAAATAAAAGAAGAAAATTTAGATTATATTCAGGACAAATTTGAAACTTTAGATTTGTTGGAAAATGATAATAAAAATCTTATTCCTTCAAATATTAAACCACCTAACTTGAACTAAAAAATATTACCTTCCCATTTAAAATATGTGTTTTTAGGAGATTCATCTACATTGCTTATTATTGTATCCTCAGAGTAAACTAAAATTCAAGAACAAAAGTTAATGAAAATGTTGAAAAGATATAAAAAGGCTTTTGAATGTACTTTAGCAAATATTAAAGGAATTAGTCCTTCAATTTGTTCGCACAAAATTCTATTAGATGATCAACACGAACCTAAAGCTAATTCTCAGAGGCGATTAAACCCAATAATGAAAGAAATTGTTAAAAAAGAAATTTTAAAATGGTTAGATGTTGGAATTATATATCATATTTTAGGCAGTGCTTGGGTGAGTCCTATTCACTGTGTTCGAAAGAAAGGGGGAGTGATTGTTTAAGTAAATGAGAAAAATGATGTAATTTCAATAAGACAAGTTAATGGTTGACAAATTTGTATAGACTATAGAAAATTAAACATGGTCATTAGGAAAGATCACTTTCCTTTACCCATTCTAGTGTTGGATAGATTGGCTGGAAACAAATATTTGGTCATTAGGAAAGATCACTTTCCCTCACCCATTCTAGTGTTGGATAGATTGGCTGGAAACAAATATTACTGCTTTTTAGATGAATATATCAGTTATCATTAAATTCCAATTGCTTTTGAGGATCAAGAGAAGATAGTATTTACAAACCCTTATGGAACATTTGTATTTCGTAGAATGCCTTTTGGACTATGCAATGCACCTGCGACATTTCAAAGATGTATGATGTCAATATTTAGCAATTTGATTGAACATGGAATGGAAGTATTTATGGATGATTTCTCTGTATTCAGGACTTTATTTAAACTATGTTTAAATAATTTAGAAAAACTTCTAGAATTATGTGAAAAAATCAATCTTGTACTAAAATGGGAAAATAGTCAATTTATGATTGTAGCAGGAATTGTACTTGGGCATAAAATTTCTAAAAAAATGGCATGGAATTAAATTCTACAAAAATTTAAGTTATTGAAAAATTACCATCTCCTACTCCGGTTAGAGGGGTAAGAAGTTTTCTAGGATAAGCTGGTTTCTACATGCGTTATATAAACATTTTTTTAAAAATAACTAAGTCATTATGCCAAATTTTAGAAAAAGATACAAAGTTTGGTTTTAATGAGGAATGCATAAGAGCATTTGAATTATTGAAAAAGCTAATCACTGCACCTATAATATTCCCACCTGATTGGGAGAAACCATTTGAAATTATGTGCGATGCGAGTAATTATGTTATTGGAGTTATTTTAGGAAAAAGGCACAATAAAGTTTTTAAAGAATTTATTATGCTATTACAACTCTAAATGATGCTTAAATTAATTACACTACTACGAAAAGAGAGTTATTAACTATTGTCTATGCCTTTGATAAATTTAGACCTTACTTGATTGGAACCAAATGTATAGCGCATACAGATCATTCTACTACTAAATACTTAATGTAAGAAGGATGCTAAACCAAGATTAATTAGATGGATACTTCTTTTGCAAGAGTTTGATTTTATTGTAGTTGATAGAAAGTGAAATGATAATCAAATAGCTGATCATTTGTCTAGACTAGAAAAAGAAATATTAACTAATTTTCCATTGAAATTTTAAAAAAATTTACCTAATGAACAACTATATAATATTGGTGAAATAAATATACCATAGTATGCCGATATTAGTAAATGATATTGTAAGTGTTATTTTACCACCTGATATTAAGAATCAACAATTAAAGAAACTTATATATGATTTAAAATTTTATTTTTAGGATGACCCATATTTATATAGATAATATAAAGATCTAATTATTAGGAGGTGTGTGCCTTACGAAGAAACCCAATAAATAATTGAAAGATATCCTGATTCTAAATTTGGAGGACATTTTGGAACAAATAGAACTGCATATAAAATTTTGAAAGCTGGATTTTATTGGTCTACTAATTTTGGAGATGTTAATGAATACATTAAAACATGTGATCGATGTCAGTGAGTAGCAAATATTTCTAAAAGAAATGAAATACCTCAAAATTACACATTGGAAGTTGAAATTTTTGATGTGTGAGGATTTGATTTTATGGGACCATTTATGCCTTCAATTGGAAACTTATATATATTACTTGTTGTTGACTATATCTTCAAATGGATTGAAGTTGTTGATGTACCTAAATGTGATGCTCGAAGTGTTTCTAAGTTTTTAAATAAAAATATTTTTACAAGATATGGAATGCCAAGAGTAATTATTACTGATGGAGGATCCCATTTTAGGAATAAGAGAATCGTGAAGTTAATTAAAAAATATGATATTATGCATAGATTCTTTACTGCTTATCATCCTCAGACTAGCGGTCTAGCAGAAATATCAAATCGTGAAATAAAATGAATTTTTGAAAAACTTGTAAATCCCTATAAATTAGATTGTTTTGTTAGATTAGATACTGCATTATAAGCAAACAAAACTATTTATAATACTTCTATTGGAATGTCCCCATATAGACTTTTTTTTGGAAAAAACATGCCACATACCAGTAGAAGTGGGGCATAAAGCATTTTGGGCTATTAAATAATTTAATTTTAATCTAAAAGATGCTGGTGAGAAAAGATTACTGCAACTCAATGAACTTGGGGAGATTAGAAATAAAGCATTTGATAATGCAAAAGTCTATAAAAAATGAAAATATGGCATGATCGGAAGATTGTTAAGAAGAAGTTTGAACCTAGATAAGAAGTTTTTTTATATAATACAATATTAAAATTATTTGCAGGAAAACTGAAATCCAGATGGTTAGGACCATTTAAAGTGATAAAAGTCTATCATAATGGAATTGTTGTTATTAAGAATCCTAAAATTGGAAAGATATTTAAAGTTAATGTGCATTGATTGAAACATTATTATGAAGGACACATATCACAATTTAAAGAATTTTTAATGTTAAGCCATTCTGACTAAGCAATTATACGTCAGGCTGACAATGTTAAAATAAATGCTTTCTCGGAGGCAACCCATATATAAATCTATATATCTATATATAACTATTTTTTTTAATAAGTGTATTTATATATTAGACGATAATAATATTTTTGAGTCCTAAACAATTTTATATGTCATAAATTAAGACAAATATTGGTATTGGAGAAAAATTTGGAATTGAATTGAACAAAAAAATAAAAGATACAATTTTGGCCTCTGGCACCAGGATGGGCGTTAACGACCCAGAATGGGCATCGACGACACTCGGCTATTGGACCATGGTGCTGACAGCACCACCAGGAGCACCACTGGTGTTCCGAGTAGTTTCATGCGTGCAAAGTAAATTCGGCAGAATTTGGTTGGATTTCACTCCTAAATAATCTCCGGGAGGTGTTTTTAAAGGCCTAAAAACTGCCTTGGATGACCAAAAGCTTCTTAATTTCAAATTCCATGGCTTTCAATTCTAGAAATACTTCAAGATATGGAGTTTTTAATAGAAGAAAGTTAATCAGTTTTGATGCGCAGAGATTCTATGACAAAGTAAATATGAAAAAAAGGCTTATCAATGTGAGAGGCTTTGTCAATCATGGATTAAGTAATCCAAGTTCACAGATTGAGAAGATCATTGTACAGAGGCACTGGGAAGTTCTATGCTACACTACTGCTGTAGTTGTTGTACCAATGGTAAAGGAATTCTATGCAAACTTACATGAAATTACCGAAGGAGTCGTCTTCGTTCAAGGTAAGGGTGTACCATTTACTCTGGCTCGAATTAATGAATTGTATATGTTAGAAAATGTTCCAATCTATCATTATATAAATTTTATCCCAACAAGAGATATGATGTAAGATGTATATAATTTTCTGATGGATGAAAATGATAATTCGGAAAATAGAGATGAGGGATATGTTAGTTTTCTTGCTTCACTGCTTAATCCAATATCAAAACAATGACATTTTTTTATATCTGCAAAATTACTCCCTACCATGAAGATTAGTAGAGTTACAAGAGAAAGTGTCATTTTAAATTATAGCATTCAAATGGAATAGCCCATTGATGTGGGATCAATTATTTTCAAATATGTTGTTAGTATTATTATGAATGGGCCAATATATGGACTGGGACATCCTTCCACAATTTTCCTACTTTGCATTCAATCTCAAGTTCCATATGAAAGTTGGGAGAAAGTTTTATTACTTTGGGAGCCCATGATTCCTATTGATGAAAATTATATTGGGAAAGGAAATGAAGAATTAGATGTTATCTTAGATAATTCATCACATGCTTCAACACCATTGACGTCACAAAGAATTGGAAGTTCAATAGCTTTCAAGAGGAAAATGAAGTAAACAAGAAAGAGAACTTTAAAGTATTATGAATACAAAATGAAATCTTAACTACCTTTTTGATCACCTAGATTAGAGGATGAAAGAGAACTTTGATCATACTGGAAGAATTGAAGCAGGATTGGTGCAGATTTTCAAGAAGAATGGATGGATCGATGAAAGTTTGACTAATCAATTCTCGTACCGACCCTTCTACAACTTGTATGTCCATTACCAATTTATGGGAGATATTAGAGAAGAAGAAAGTACTGAAGATGAAGTAGAATAATTGAAGAAGTTGGACTCTCTAATACTTTGAAAAGTAAATATGTATTTAATGTAATTGTTTGGATTTGATTTACTTTACTTTACTTTGCATTCGAACTCTATTGACTTAGATTGTGTGTATAATTTTGTGTCAGCATTCTAGTGTTGTGGCTTGATTTCAACGCTAAATTATAATTTAGTTTGTTTAAAAAGATTTTAAAGTGTGATTAGAAAAATGTATTTGTTAAAGTGTTTTTCATATATAAAAGTTAGTTTGGTGTTGTTTGTGAATTATTTTTAGATGAAAATTGGTGTTATAAAAGACTAAATAGACTTTGCAGAAAATTAAAAAATAATTGAAATTTGCGGAAATAGAAAAATGTATTATTTCGGCATGCCACCGACAACCCCCTCGACTCAAAACCCACCCGAACACCTTAAAAACTCACGATTTGCACAGTAAAATGCCATTTTTACCCTTTTGGTTACCTTCAACCTTTGATTTTTTCACCTAGGGCTTCCTATTGCTTGGATTTGAGGTGATTTTAAGGAAAACAAAGTTTGGAATTTATCATCTTTAGGTAAGAGCTACACTTTGAACTCAAAATTTTTTTATTTTCTTCAAACATTTATCTGACATTGCTGAGATCCGAAATTTTTAAATTTTTCTGGAAGATTTTGAGAAAATCCTTTGGTGAAGAACTCTCAGTAGAATTAAGTTTAAAACGTTCCACATTGTGATTTTCAGAATTTTTTGGAATTTATTTGGATTTTATCAATTTTTTTTTAGATTACTATGGCACCAAGAATGAGCAAAGGAAAGAAAAAAGTGGATTTTGATGATCAAAAGTTTGTCAATTATAAGGCGAATATTTGCTTCAATAGTCTACTTACAACTAAAAAAGTGATTCCGGATTAAGGATTTAAAAATCTAGATAGAGAAGTTAAGAGAATAATCAATGCTCGGTAGTGGAAGAATTTTTGTTACTTTACTACCTAGGCTATTATTGGTATAGTGATGGAGTTCTATGCCAATTTTAAGGAGACTTCTGAAGACTATGTGTTTGTTCGTGGGAAAATAGTGGAGTTAACTCCAAGGAAAATTAATAAATTTTATAAGTTAGAAGATGTGTATTGTTGCAAATACAAATCATTTTCTGCTACAAATGAGGCCTTATATTAAGTTATTTATTTTCTTACTGATGGAAGAGGAGCTTAGAAGGTGAAGAATGGTGTTAAGGTCAACTTTCCTATTTCTATGTTAAATGTAGTATCTAAGGCCTGACACTACTTTATTTTTGGAAGAATAATACAAAAAAATCATCATAGTGAGGTTACAAAAAATAGAGCCATCTTTAAATTTTGTATCTAGCAGATGAGAAGGATAGATGTAGGCTCTATTATTTATAGAAACACTCGATCTAATGCTTTTGGAGAGACTATTGGTGGTTTAGCACACCCTGCCCTGATTTTCACACTATGTGAATAGGCAGGAGTTGATTTTAGAGGGGATGAGGAGAGGATTGAACTTTTAAAACCTATTAGGAATGTCATGATAAAGACTTATGAATCTCATGTTGGATGGAGATCTGGAAGTAGGACCAGGGATATTCCTTCTACTTTAAGTACTTCTAGTACCCCTAATATATAGGAACTTATGGAGCGGATGATGATCCAACAGGAAGATATCTTGAGAATGGAGAGTAGAATGGAAAATATGGTGGCCATAAATGCTCACAATGATGATTTTACACGACAGAAGTACGAATATGATGCTGCTTATGATGATGTAATGGTCAGACGCATGAGGGGTGATCCCTCCGTTCAGTTTCCTACTCACTTTATTTTTACCCCATATGAGCAGCAAAATTTGGATGTGGAAGAAGAAGAAGAAGAAGAAGAAGATGATGATGATTGGTGATTCTTTAGTTAGATTTTTTTTAGTTTATGTTTGGTTGTACTTTACTGTTGAAACTGTTTGTTTTTAGAGTATCACACTTTATTTTAAATGTTATGCTAAATTGTGAACTGTTGATTAGTGAGACTATTTTTACATTGGGAACCATTTTAGTACTGTTGTTAGTTTTTAGGACTTTGTTGGATGTATTTTTAGTTAACTCTTTCTCCGCAAATTTTTATATTTATTTTGTGTTATTTAATGTTTTAAGTCTTGTAGCTTTTCATATTAGCTTCTGCAATATTTCAAATTTAAGTTTCAAATCAGAACCTTCAACAGGTAAGTCTTTTTTGTATGTATTAAATGTTTTCTTTCACCCTTTATTTTTAATTTTTTCATGCTAAATCTTTTAATATGAAGTTTGTGGGGGAAAGAAAAATTCCATTTTAAAGGAAAGTGACTTAATTTTATTTGTCCTCAATTAATTATAGTTTCAAAATATTTTAAAATCTAACATGACCTTTGGTATTAGAGGTAACTTTAGATAACTATATTTATGTTTATAAATATATTGTAAAGTTAAACAAAAATTTTAAAAAATAAAGGTTAATTTTAGAGATTAAGATATTTGGTATAATAAAATAAGACTATGTTTTTCTATTGTAAGCAAAGGAATTTGTATTTTTGAAGTATTCAAAATCTTAGAGATTCATATAAGAAGAAAAAAATAAAACTTTATGAAAGATTTTTAAAGCTAATATAAATTTATAAAGTGAAGAAATGTAAAAGTTTTTAACTTTAAGAAGAGGATAATGAAGTTCAAAATCATTAAAGGCTATCCAGATACAATAATTCTCACATAAAAAAAAGAAAAGAAAAGAAAAATTATTGAAGATGATCCTGAAAAAGAAAAGAAAAACAAAAGAAAAAGATGTGAGGAGAAGCTTGAGGGGATGCCTAATTAAAAATTGGCTTCACTTGAATCAACTTAAAGAAGGAGGCTTGGCTATATTTTCTAAACTTATATTTCAGTATTAGCATATTTACTAGTAAATTTTCATTAAGTTCCTTTTCATATGGATATCCTAAGTGGCTTTAAAATGAATAATTTGCAGTTTTCCTTGTAAAGAATAGAAAATCAGAAATCTTAGACTTGAATGCTAGATATTCTTATACCTCTAGTGTTAACTGGAGTTATTTTACATTTATCTTAAGATATACTATTGTATTTAGTAGACTAAAATATAAAAATCTAGAAGTTAAAATCTTTGTCTCGAGACATATTTTTATGTAGTAAAGGAGTTACTTGAGGACAAGTAACACTTATGTTTGGGGGATTTTGATACACAAAAAATATATTCATTCTTAGACCCATATTTTATACTCATTTTTGGTGATATTGTACTTTAAAGGAAGGTATTTTTCATGTAAGTTTTTGATTTTTAGGACTTGGAGAAAAAAAAGAAAACAAGATGAAATTTGAAGTCAAAATGGAGTTTTTGAAAAAATTATTCTGCTTTGACAGCGCCAGACTGGGCACCGACGGTGCCGTTTGACAGAGAGCACATATTTAATTAAATGCCAGTGTTGGTGCAGACCCTGTTTCTATTAGATTTGATGAAAAAAAAAGAAAAGAAAAATATGTGAAGAGAAGCTTGAGGGGATGCCTAATTAAAAATTGGCTTTACTTGAATCTACTTAAAGAACGAGGCTTGGCTACATTTTCTAAACTTATATTTCAGTATTAGCATATTTACTAGTAAATTTTCATGAAGTTCTTTTTTCTATGGATATCCTAAGTGGCTTTAAAATGAATAATTTGCAGTTTTCCTTGTAAAGAATAGAGAATCAGAAATCTTAGACTTGACGGCTAGATATTCTTATACCTCTAGTGTTAACTGGAGTTATTTTACATTTCTCTTAAGTTATACTATTTTATTTAGTGGACTAAAATATAGAAATACAGAAGTTAAAATCTTTTTCATGAGTCATATTTTTATGTAGTAAAGGAGTTACTTGAGGACAAGTAACATTTAAGTTTGGGGATTTTGATATACCAAAAATCTATGCATTCTTTGACCCATAATTTATACTAAATTTTTTTTTTATATTACACTTTAAAGGAAGGTATTTTTCATGTTTTGTTGTAGGTTGTTTATTTTTCAGACTTAGAAAAAAAATGAAGAAAATAGGATGAAATTTGGAGTCAAAATGGAGTTTTTGAAAAAATTATTCTGCATTGACAGCGCCAGACTAGGCACCGACGATGCCGTTTGACAGAGAGCACAAATTTAATTAAATGACCCGCCAGTGTCAGTGCAGACCATGTTTCTAGAAGATTTGATGAATTGGAACGCTCTTTGAAGAGTTTTTGGATGCACTTTTTGGAAAACCGACCTTAAGGCTCTATTTAGAGCTGAAATTGATCAGAAAAGGCCTTCCCCCTCGCATCTCTTTGCACTCCTCCACTTGCTCTTTGTTTTTCTTCGGCACCTTTCATTCCACTTTACCTTCTTCCACGCCATTCCACACCATTAATGATTTATTTTCTTCATATTTTGAGTTTTTGTAGTGAGTTTAAGTGTGAGTTCTTCTCTAAGAGTGTTGGAGAGGGAGATAAGCGACAGATTCTTGTTCCTACATTTCTTAAAAGAGGCTATAGGACTTTTCTAAGAGTGTTAGAGAATGAGAAAAGTGAGAGATTTCTTCTTCCTACATTTCCTAGAAGAGGCTACAAGAGGTGTTGGAGAAGGAGAAAAGTGAGAGATATCTTCTTCCTGCATTTCTAAGGAAAGACTATAAGGGATTTGCTTTGAGAAAGAGTTTCAGATAAGTGTTGTTTGTTTATTATTTTTGTATGAACTTTCTTTTATAATGAAATTTGTGTTTTGTTGTATCTTTCTCATAAAGTCTGAGTAGTTTCCTTTATCTTTATTTTTACTCTAAGATATGGTGAAATGAAGAGATAATTTGGAGGTTCCAATGTTAAAATATAAAATAAATTCTGATGGTTTTTTAACTCTGTCCTTAATTTACGTTCCGATCTATCCCATTAAATTGTTAAAATATGTTGTGAAACAGATGATCCAAAAAATAGACTATGAGTTCTACAACAGAGTGAGAATAACATTTAAGTTTATGAATGAGGATTTCATTCAAGGAATTAAGTGCAAATAATTAGGGAAATATACATTATTGGGTGTAGAATTAGAGATTTTAGGGTGACAGACTAAAATCCCTAATTTGATCTTAGCGAGAGTTAGCCTTCAGGGGAAGAAAAGTGGGAGCTCTGGAGTGGAAACTAGTATCCTCATAGCCTAGCTACGGATTTAGGGACAAAACCTCAAATTAGCCAATGATTTTGTATAACACTGAATCAGGGTAGAGAATTAAAATTGTTCCTATTTGTTACAATACAAATTTAAACCATTTATCTCATCTCGTTTCATAAAAAACTCATTGTAGTGGGAAAGATGCTTTTTCATATAAGAAAACGTCATCAAACATAGTTTAGTAGTTATTATTTTAAACTTTGCATTAAAATTTTGCTAGTAGTTAATAATTTAGTTTTGATAGTATCTCAAACATTCGAAATTAGTGATAATAATTTTGTTTTATTTTTGTGAATTTTCTAGTTAATTTATCATTTCAAATTTAAATCTTCCTTGTGGGATTGATATTTGGGACATAAATAGAAAGTCTTATATTACTTGATAACGATATGTATACTTGTGATAATCCCAACATTAAGTTCTTAAAATTATTATTCATAAAAAACTACATCAAATTTTTGGCACCGTTGTAAAGCAAAGTCAACTTTATAAATTTTACTCAACCAAATTTTCATCGGGATCACCCATCCTACGTAACAGGCGAGCAACGAGATCTTCTTTAATTTGTGATGAAGATGAAGGTCATCCCTTTCCTGCTTAGCAACGAATAACATGATTTTTTTCATGTTGCGATCCTTGTCAACATGATCCTTAAAATTTGCATGTTTTATCCTTATCACACAATCTTTGCTCTAAACATAAGCTTATCAATGACAATAAGATTGTCATTCTCTTTGAATCAACTGAAACCTTCATCTTTGATTAGCATAATCGACATGTACTATTATGGGAAAATATTTTTGATTGTCTTTATTTGATCACTCAATTAATGACAAACCCTATAGAACTTGTAGCCTTGGTGCTCTCCTGGTGTACATATGGATGTGCTTTCTTGTAATCTTAAATGTGTACCATGAATTTTGGAACATGATTTGTGCAGCAATGTGGCACTACACCTTTGTCCCAAGTAACGATGCAAAAATCATGATACCTTTCCAAGTTTAGGTAAAATTTACTCATTAGATGTTTCAAACATGTTTACGTGAAATACCAAAATTATAAGATTATGGAGTCTGGATTATCGAGCCTACAAAGAATATAGTAATTGAGCTTAAGAAAAGTTCTAGCTTACTAAATGTGTCTTAGCCTAAAAGTAAAGTTGGTTTAAGATGTGTTTACTAGTCCTACTAAATTATTGTAAGTCCTATTGATTTACTCATAAGGATATTCTGCTAAAGCTAAATAAAGTGGTAAAATCAAGTTATAAAAACTACCCTTCCTTTGCAATGACATAAGTAGTGTGTATAAATGGAAGATTTAGATTAGAAATTGTAGCTACTGAAAAATAAAAGCAATCCTCTTCTTTACACTCTCTCAAGTACATAAAGACGATTGGTTCAACTTGGTTAGTGTTTCTACCCGTCACCTTAGAAACCCTAATTTAAACCAATCAAAGTTTATTTCTCTATTTATATGAATTGCACTATGGACTACTTTTCCTTCACTCAATAGTGCAGTGTGATTCATTATAGTTGTTCATGTGATGGCTCTCCCGAGTCTTTATGTGTTCACAACAAATTTTAAAATATCATTTGGCCAAAATGATAAGTAAACTAAGCACAAGGTAAGACCATCACTTTAATGAATAAAACCCTATTCTAAATGCATCTTAATATCCTACACATCCAACTAATTCATCACAAGAGAAAGGGTTAAAGAAACTACTCATAGTGCATGAAGAATAAAACTCAATTCATCATCATATAATAAACAAAATCCATAGAAAATGTGTTTCCAAATAGTACAAGACAATATAGAATGCAACACTTAAATGTTTTCCTTCAGAAAAGAAGTGAAAAATCATCCCCAAGTAATCCCCAATGCTCTTTGCGTAATTAATTGTATTCCCTTATAGAATTATCTAAAATACTTCTCCAATCCCTTTGAGAGAAAGAAGAAAATTCCAACCTAACTCAAAACTCTCAAAGTCTTGCTAAAGTAACTGTAGAATATGCTTTGGGCAGTTTTGGCTCATAGTCACCACTTGCTCTGTTTGGTGGGTGAGGTCTGGTGCCTAGGTGCCACTGGACCTTAAGGTGGAGTGCCTTGACACCCAAGTCTTGTGCTTAAGCACCACTATGCTGGAACCATACTTGTCGATCGTCGAATTAGGAGGGTAATATTTCATATAATATAATATAATATATAATTTTGGAAAATTAATAGTTTAATTTTGAAAATATAAGACTGAACTGATTCTATATAAACATTAGTTTAAATAAACGAGCACATCACCATAAGTAATACATCTATCCCAAAGAATAGGCATATTACTTACTAGTGAGGCTTGATTAAATAAACTAAAAAACTTATGACATCCGTTTTTGTCTATGAAACCTTTTATGTTGACTGACAAATTTTTCTTATCTAATATGATCAATTAGACAGGGTTTATAAAAAGCTGGGTTCTAAAGTTTCCTATAAGGGCAAGCCCCTATAGTAAATTATATCTAAAATGACTTAGGTCAACTACGAAAACTCTCAATTTAGATTAGCAAATATTTTCTTCAAGAATTTTAAAGGTTAAGACTTTTCAAGGTCAGACAATGGAGTGTCAAATGGGCAAGGCTCAAGTTTGTAACAATTATTATGGAATCCATAGGGAGAAAACTAGAGGATGTCATGGATCCTAAGGAAAACCTTGGTGACTTCCCAAGCTATCATATTGTTAGGCTTCCATTTCAAAGAGATATAATTAGATATTCAATGTTTCCAATTATTATTAATTAGAGCTTAACAAACAACAAGCTCAGAACATAAGGTGAGTATGAGATTAAATTGCACAACATAATTATGCAAAGGCTTAAAGATAAAGTGAGGATTTATGTTACACGAGGCAAACAACCTCAAAATCCTAAGAATTGTTATTTACTTCTAAGGAAAGATTTATATTCTAGATCCGCTTTTCGTGCTACCCACAGTACTAGCTCCATGCTCCCCGTTGAAGTAGCAGTCCTAAGATCTAAAGTTTAAAAAGTTTTACCAGGTGTGTCTCAAATGACAGGTTATGTTCAAGCTTTATGTGGGGAGTTAACATTGATTAGGCGACACCATTTAAGATCCAACAGTTCCCTCATTCTGGTACCACTATTTTCCCTTGATTTTACTTAGTCTAAATGAGTTCTTAAGCTCATTTAAACTGAGGAGACCTCATTAACAACCATGGGTTACCTCATCCGAGAGACTCCCATAAATTCAAGAGAATGTATTATGAAATTGTTGTCTTGTTGCATTTGTTTTGAAAAATATTGTTTAATTTTGAAAAATGGTTTTGTAATTTTTCAGTTTTGATATAGTTTTACAGGTAAAATAAGTAAATGCAGGTAACAAAATGCTTATAAATTAAAGAAATAGAATTACAGTGCATAAAATATAAATGTGTACCTGTCGTCGTCTCATTGCTCCTGCTGCATGGTTAGAATCATAAAGTAGAATATATTTGCAAGAAATTTAAATAAATAGCAGGAAAGTAAACGGAAGCATCAGGTACGGAAATGTCAGAAAAACTAGTCATAGGAAAACACAAGCAAAAGGAAACCCGTTGACACACATAGAAGATCGGGACTGGGTGAATGACATTTGTAAAATTAAGAGCACAGAGCTGGACTAGGTGCTTTCCAATTATAGATAAGTGCTACAAACCTGACAATCAACAGAGGGCAGTCCTAACATTGATCAAAGTGATTAACTGTGGACCTTTATATGTTTACATTTTATTTAAATTTAATTTTCATCCATATAAGAAGAAAGTCTCCAGGTCTGTCATTATATCTCATGCCTCAACTCTTCTTTTATCCTATGCCACACACTAAAACTTTATCTCACCACCCTCCTTTTTAATTAGGGGTTGTCTCCTTGCAAAAAAAATAAAAATTCCATCCCAAATTCTCTCCAAAAGTCACACCTTTTGAATCCCAAAAGGCAAGTCCATTCATTTAAGATACATATCCCTTCCTTAATGAGCCTTCCAAAGTATTTAGATGCATTGAATCACTCTATGGGGTGTTCAAAACATTTGGAGCCTTCAAAATCAGCTTAAAATTCATCCCGAACTTCCTTAATCCATCAAGTATCATCTCTGGCACTTTTGGCGACTCAGGCGCCAAGTTACTAAAGTCTGCACTGTTCTGGGTTCTGGCGCTTCTAGCACAAAATCTGGCACCTCTTGCACCGCTTCTCTATGTAATGGCGCTTCTGGCGCCAGAATCACAAAGCTCACTATTTTGGCTCCAATTTTTTTTCTTTTTTTTTACTTTTTCTCCAAATGCATAAAATTGATATTCCTACAAGAAAAACATGAAAATACTTTCTTAAAAGTGCAATATCACCAAAAATAAGCATAAAATGTACACTTAAAATATCACATTATTTTTGTCTATCAACTCACCAAGTTATGCTTTGGAACCCCATAATTCACTTAAATCAATAAAAATACCCTTAAGTACTTATTCTACATTAATTGACCCAATACTCAAGGATTTGAGTCTTCTCTAAAGTATTTAAATCCTTGTAAGAAACTGGGGATATTTATTTTTACCACATAAGGATCATTGTGCTTGTGTAATTCTGAGGTCTAGGTGGCTTAGAGTAATGGTGATAATCTTAATGTGTGCTAAAACAAGAGATAAGATGTGGGATTTTAGAATAGTATCTCTTGCCTCATGAAAGTTTAATAAAATGAGAGGATAAGGAATGATGATACTATTCAACAACTTATAAGAAGATGATTGCCCCCAATATTCTTACTTTACTTGTAGTTCTAGCTTGATTAGATTGATTAATGATCACATATACTGCTTATATGCAACAGTATAACAATGTCTCTGATTATATTTTCACTTATTTTTCCTTACTATGCAACAAAGACAAAACTTCATCTTGAAGAAAATAAGAATTTAACTCTTTAATTTATATATTGGGATACTATGCAAGTATATGTATTGTTATCAAGTAATATAGAAATTTTTTATTAAGCCCCGAATATCAAACCCATAGGAAAAATAAACAATATGTGTTATTGAACAACAAACTTTCTATTTTAAAGCAAAGACAATTACTTAAACTAGAGATGTATTTGTAGTAATTAAAATTTAAATCTTTTTGGTATTTTTGATATTTTAACAAAACAGTAAAAACATCTAAAGATAACTTGAGTTTACATAAAGAAAAGCTCTTAATATGAAAATACCCTTCTCTTTATCATGAATCTGTAATAAGTGTTGGAATTTTGTTGTGGAAGTAACTAAATTGTGTTGTGCCAAATAGGAGCAACTATATTCTTTACCCTTAATAGAGATGCTACAAAGAACATTGGCTAATTTAAAGTTTGAACAGTTTTGAAGACCAGCTATGCAGGGAAGATACCAGCTTTCACTCTAGAGTTCCCTCGAATCCCTCCACCTGGGGGTTAACATCTCGTATCAGAACCTAAAATAATAAACCAAGTTGAGGGCTTTAACCTGTCACTATAAAGTCCTCTAACTCTACACACTTCAAAGATTATTTCCCTATTTATTTGCACTAAACAATATGAATTACATTCTCATTCATAAAACCTCATGTGATTCTTTTCAATTGTTGATTGAGACAATACCAACCGGGTTCTTACATGTTCTCACAACAAAGTTTAACATCTAGATAGGCCAAATCAAGAAATAAATAAAGTTCTTGGATTTAAATCATCACAACTTCTTCGAACAATAAAGATCATTACTCCCCACAACTTCCATCCAACACTTTAATTACTTATCATTTTAAGGAGAAAGATACAGAAAACTACTCATAATCCATGGAGAAAACAAAACTACACATTATTTTAAAAGTAGAAATCATTGTCAAACCAACAGGAAGTGTCGATTAAAACCAATAGTAGTTCAAAACAAAAGATAAAAGATTATCTTAAATCCTTAACCAAACTTTTTAAGTTCCTTTGAATCTCCTCTTTTACAACACTCTTGAGTCTCACAATAAAACTAAAAACAAAAAGGATAAAGTAAATTTGTGTGGTGCCTGAAAATCTCTCCAAAACTCTCTCCTTTCCAACACTTCTCAGAACTTTCAAGTACACATTAAAAACTCTCAACTTCCTTCTTTTATAAATCTCCAAAAGGTTCCTTTATAACTCTTCAAAATGTGACCCAATCCGATGTAATCTCCAAAGGATGCCTCATTTTACAAGTCTTTTAATAATATTTTCATTTCGAGTAGTCATAACCACCCTTTTTAGCTAATAGGTTCCTCAAATACCTCTTCAAAATTTGGCCAAATGAAGAAAATTGCCAAATAACTGCCTTTGGCGCTTAAGCGCAGAGCCTTTCACGCATAGGCGCGGCCTTCTCTATTTAACCAGCGCGTAAGCGCCATATCTGGCGCTTATGCGCCAAAACATTTTACACAATTTTCACCTCCTTGCTCCAAGTTTGATATTTTTTCACTCCTTTTAGCATTTTTCACCTTTTTATTTGTACCTGAAAGGAACACACACAAATACCTTCCATTAAAGTGCAATATCTAAAAAATAGGTCTAAAAATACATTTAAAAACAGTATATATTTTAGCTGTATAAAAATCCCAAAACTTAAAATGTTACTTGTCCTCAAGTGACACTTCAATATTTAAAAACTAAATTACTATGATATGCATATGAGTTTCTTTAGGTGTTACTAAAATTTATATTTAGAAATATAGTTGTCCAATTTAGAAAAAATATTCAGTAAATGTGACCAACTTAATGTTTTAAAATTTTTAATGTTAAGAAAGATGAAAATATGAGTTCCTATCTAATTCAGAAATATTGTAGATTTTCCAAATTTAGAATTTAGTTCTTCTATTATCTCTACCTAAAAATTTTTATTTTAAAAAATTTTACTTACTATATTATTTTTAAGCTTAAGATTTTCTCAAGTCTTATACTTTAAAAAGTTCAAATGTGGAACCATTTTTTGATTTGGCACAAATCCTCGAGCTTCTCCTCCCTTATCTTTATTTCTTTTTCTTTTCTTTTTCTTTTCTTTTTCTTTTTTCTTTTTCTTTTTCAGGCAAGGATTACTATATTTGGATAGGCCTTTAATAGTTTTGAATTCCACTTTCCTTTCCTAAAGCAAAGTCCTAATATAAATCTTTCTCTTATAAATATAATAATAGTTTTAAAAATTAGTTTCAACAAAAAAAATTTAAGTATTAAAAATAAAAGTCTAAATTTCTAAATTTTTCAAAAATATAATTTTTCTTACTAAACATAGTTACTTATATTAAACATTTTCTATACTAAAAACTTTTAACTTAAAGTTTTCTTTATTACTCAAAATTTTAACTAATTTCTCTTACTCATTTCTAAAATCAAATTTTACTTCTCTAATATAACTTCATATACATGATCATTTTTGTTTTCAAATAAAATTCACTTGTAGCACATTTGAGAACAAATAAAATTCAAGTTTTAAAAATATTTTTCATTCCCCCCCAAACCTAACTTTTTAACAGATTAAACAGTTTAGCAACAGATATAAATAAGCAGGAATGAAAACTAAAATAACATGCTTACAAGAATTTTTATATCCTAAGTATACAAGTATAAAACTAAAAACACGAGTAAAATTAATTTTTTATTAATTTTCTATAATTTTCATTTCAATTCAGCAAGTAGAGATTGAGTGGACTTCCAAGTAGTGGGTACGAACATAAAAATAAACAAACACACTAACTCTGATTTTCAGTCTCAACATAAAAACAAACACACTAACAAGATAAAAGAAAAATACAAGGTAGCACTTTTCTAAGTTTAAAATTTAAAACTAAAGTTAGCAAGATTTTCAACTTTCCAAAAGATATAGAATTAAATTCAATCCTTAACTAACTAACACAGTACTAGTCACACAAAAACAATTACTACCCTAGAATTTAACAAAAAATACTAAAAAAACACAAACATCACAATAACAACTAAACATAAGTCCAACACACATCACCTAGTCCAAATAAACACATAAATGCAAATGTAGCAAACTCAAACTACATAGTCCATAACATAATAAAAACATAAAAATAAATCTTTTAGTCCTACTCATTCTCAAAATCACGGCTATTCCAAACATCTACAGGCTCATATTGAGGGTATCTAGGATATGGAGGAAATTGCACTCCTTGGTTGTCCGTAATGAGGCTCTCCAAAGATGAGTGAAAGTTCTCTTTATAATCATTTTTCCTTCTATTATACCCATCAGTATGTTCTGTAAAACGCTCTAAATTCTGAACTTTTTCAGTGCTATAATTAATATTTTCTATCATCCTCTGTAATAATTGATCTTGGGTCTCATTAGACTCA
The DNA here is from genome assembly GCA_002079205.1 of Phalaenopsis hybrid cultivar. Classification (NCBI taxonomy): domain Eukaryota; kingdom Viridiplantae; phylum Streptophyta; class Magnoliopsida; order Asparagales; family Orchidaceae; genus Phalaenopsis; species Phalaenopsis hybrid cultivar. Next base: position 103,048 of record JXCR01122333.1, on the reverse strand, counting down.
CCTCTAGAAGTAGAAGCATGTGAGGTAGATGGCCTAGATGTAGAAGCAGCAGAGGTAGAAGCAGCAAACGTTTCCATTCCATAACTTTGAAAATCCTCCTCTCCAGCCAAAAATAGAAAGTTCAAATAAGTCATCACATTCACCTTTGTAATAAGCTTTAGAGGCAACAGTACTTCCTTTGAGCTATCATATTTGACTCCATCCTGCTCACATAAAGAAAAGAACAAGGAAGAAAATCCTAGACCTGCAGTAGTATGAGGTGTGGTAGAACTGTTGATAGTTTGATATATCAAAGCTCCAATGTTAATAAGCTTTCTTTCCTGGGTACAATAAATTTAACGTTGCTCTCTCTCTGATAAATTTATTGAGATGATTTGTTGGTAGCAGAAGAGCAGAAATAAAATAGTGCCATGCCTTCGAAGGTGCACTTAACTTTGACGTGACAAAATTGACTCTCCTCTCATTTGTGATCTTCCAGAGTCCTCTTCCATCAGTCAAATAAGAAATAATCTCATCTAGCTCTGTCTTAGTCGGACTATAATTCGCATAAAAACATGAAGTATCGGTGGCAAACGGTAGAACAAATTGATTACCTTCTGTGAAAAAGGTACCAACTTTCCTCAAACCATTACTCTATTTACTTCAGCTTCAGAGAGGTTTGTATAGAAATCCCTAACAGCAGATATAAATGCAATGGTAGAAAAACAACAGAATTGTTCCCACTGTCGAAGAACGATCAAATCTTCCACAGAACCACCTGGATTCTTAAAAGAATGTTCTTAGATAAGCTTTCGTGATTGCAATGCATCACTGTACTTATCTTGAGCTTTCAAACTCACAAATTTGCTCGAATCAAAAGGGCTCTTTCCTTTACTCCTCTTCATTCTTGGTGCCATTCTATAATTTTATAAAATTCTAAAAATAACTTCAAAAATTAAGTGTAAACTACTAAACTAAACTTCTAAAAGAATAAACTACACTTCCTATGCAAATTCTATAGATTTTTCCTCATTTTTCACCATGAATAGAGAATTTTCAAAGTCTTCTAAATGTACTCAAAATACATGGTAAAAATCCAAAACTTTTACATAGAAATAAAGCTCTTTTCTTAGGAAATCTGAATCTAGCAAATTTTTATTAATTCAATATAAAAATCTCCACTTAATAGTGTGCCCTAGCTCTCCAAAATTGCAGCTTCGAGAGGTTGAAGGTAACGGGAGGGTGAAAAATGGTGATTTTTTGGTTAATTTTTCACTTTTAACAGTTTGTGAACCGGTTTTCATGAACCGACGCTTAAGCAGTATAAGTGGCACTTATGCATCTGCCTCTCAGTTTACTTCGCGCTTAAGCATGAGATGTGGCGCTTAAGCGCCAGTGCACCATTTTTTTGAGATTTTTAAATTTAAGTAAAATGCACTATTTGCCTAAGTATACTGATACACCAAAAATATATGCATTTTTAGACCCATATTTTATACTCATTTTTTATTATATTGCACTTTAATGAAAGGTATTTTGATGTTTTCTTACAGGTTGTTGATTCTTAGGACTTAAAGAAAAAAAGAAGCAAAAAGGATAGAATTTGGACTCAAAATGGTGTTTTTGAACAAATACTCAGCACCGACAGTGCTGACAACGTAAACCAACAGGACAGACAGTTAATTTGACTCAGCGCTGACAACGCTACGGTAGCGCTGACGACACCAATGTCGGTTTAGCCACCAATTCTAAAAGATTTGACATATTTGGATGCTTTTTTAATAGATTTTTTAGGCAACTATTGAAGAACTGACTTGAGGCTCTATATGGGGCAAAAATTGATCAGAAAAAGAGGACTTTTGGACTCTAATAAAATCCTTTTAACTTCTCATTACAACAATTCATTCGTCTATACACCATCTTCATTCCACAAACCATTAAGACTTCATTGTTCATATAATTTAGAGTTTTTTTAGTGAGATTAAGTGTGCATCTTTCCCTAAGAGTGTTGCAGAAGGGGAAAAGTCAGAGATTTCTTCTTCCTGCATTTCTTTGGAAAGGCTGCAAAGAATTTGCTTTGAGAAAGAGTTTCAGATAAGTGTTGTTTGTTTAATAATGTTGTATGAACTTTTATTTATATATCAAATTTGTGTTTTTTTGTATCTTTCTCATGACGTCTGAGTAGTTTTATTTATCTTTCTTTCTACTCTGAGAGACGGTGAAATGAAGAGTTCATATGGGCGTGCCAATATTAAAATATAAAATAAATTGTGATTATTTTTCAACTTTGAACTTAATTTACTTTCCAGTCTGGTCAATTGAATTATTAAAATATCTTTGTGAAACATATGATCCAGGAAATGGAGTATGAGTTCTACAACAGAGTGAGGATCACATTTGATTCCATGAAGAAGAAATTCGTTAATGGAATTAAATGCAAATAAATAGGGAAAAATACTTTCTTGGGTGTAGAATTGGAGAATCTTTAGGGTGACAGACTAAAATTTCCAATTCGGTCTTAGTGTTGAAAAACTAAAGCGAGAGTTAGCCTTCTGGTGAAGGGAAGTGGGAGCTCTAGAGTGGGATCCGACATCCTCCTAGCATAGCCATAGATTTAGAGACTAAACTTGAAATTAGCCAATGATTTTCTATAACATTGTATCAGGGTAGAGAATTAAAATTGCTCCTATTTGGCATAATACATATTATAAACATTTATCTCATCTTATTTCACCAAAACCTCATTGTAGTGGGAAATATGCTTTTTCACATAAGAAATCTTCATTACATAAACATAATTTAGTAGATTAGAAGTTGTTGTTTAAACTTTGCATTTCTGTTTTGCTAATAGTAAGTAATTTTGTTGGGATAATATCATAAAATCTGAAATTAGTGACAGAAATTTTGTTTCACTTTATGTCAATTTCCTAATTAATTTATCATCTCAATTTTAAACCTTCCCCATGGGACCGATATTTGGGGNAATAGGGATTTCATTGATCCATGGTTCATTTAGAATGAATATTTATCCAATTCTACTTGAAATGCTCATCTTTGATCTTTTGCCCCTAGGCACCTCCAAATTACCTAACTGCCCTTGGGATCTAAATTTGGCAAAAATTTCCAAATTTTGCCAAAATAACTAAAATTGATCAAAACCTATGTCAAACACCTTGAATACCTCTAAATTTGCCAAAACTGACAAAAATGGCCAAATTACCAAAAT
>JXCR01122333.1:5139-86891 GCA_002079205.1 Phalaenopsis hybrid cultivar | reverse complement strand
AAATTTTGGCCAAAGGACTTTCTGGTCTAGGGCTAGCTTACATAAAAATTTCAAGTGATTAGAGAAATTTTGGCCAAAGGACTTTTTGGTCTAGGGCTAGCTCACATAAAAATTTCAAGTGATCAGGACGCCAAAGGACTTTCTAGTCTAGGGCTAGCTCACATAATTGTGACTTTCTGGTCTAAGGCTAGCTCATATAAAAAATTTCAAGTGATTAGGAGTTGTCTTATCTTCTTTTGAAATTTTCTTTAAAGATGTATATCTTTGCATAAAAATAATTATATGAATTAAATTAAATTGTGAAAATTCACATTATCTCCTCTGATGTCTTAATTGACCTATCAGTAAGGTTACATAAAAATTTCAAAGTCATTTGACTTAAATTTGACAAATTATGAAAGTTTGGACCCTTAAGGGCAAAATTGTAATTTTGAATATCTTGGCCTTAATGAATATTTAGGCTTAATTAAAATGGGAAATGGGTAATTTATTGATATTAATTAACTCATTTGATGATTTTAAATGAAAAATGGGCTTAATTGGTAGAAACCCACTTCATTTTACCAAACTACAAGATAGAAAAATAATTTCCATAATTATCAAATCTTGGATTTATTAGCATAAAATAACTTTTGAATTTAAGGGTATAATTTATAACTTTGGAAATCAATGATTTAATACCCTTATAAAATGATCTTGATAATGATCACTTAAAGTTTTAAATCTTNTTTAACCAAAATATATAACTCAAACATAGCTTTAGAGTGGGGCAATCTATGATAATTTGGTTTATTTTAAGAGAGTGCCATCCTCATCAATAATCAAGCTTTTAGCTTTCACTTTTTAAAAAATTTTATGTAATTATCATTAAAAGCATATGATTAATGAGATTCATGACCACTCATCTATGGCCAAATTATTGTTTTTGTTCCCACTTTTTCGAGGAAATACTACATGCAGATATTGTATGTAATGATCATATTGTAAATATCATCATAATACCACCAAATATGAAATTATTCACACCTTTCATGTCTGCACGTGATATTTCTTCCACTTCTTCAATGCAGCAATAGAGCCAAAATTGGGCTAAAAAAACACGAAAAAATCTATCGTTAATCCTATGATTAAAATAATGGAGTGAAAGTTGATTTTTTTTTTTAATCAAAGTTAAAATTTGTGTCAAATTAATAAATCTAATAACCAAACATTTCAAGACAATTTATTGTCATAACTTATAAGACCCATTGAATGCACCATCAGTAGTATTATCAAAGTTAGATATAGATTGATTGACCTTCTTTTGGAGGTAACTAATCCTTCCACCAACTACGGTGAAAGTGACGTGATTAAGACCTAAATTATGACATTTATTTGACTAAACTTGTTCATTAATTATTAATTTACAAGTAATTAGTGCCCAAGACTCAAAGAAATGGAAAATGATGCATCTTAGTGAGTAAACAAATTTCAAAATAGTAAACGGAGTAAAGATAATTTAAGCCATGTGAGGTGGTTGAAAGTGTTTAGCACTTTGCATAAAAAGCCACTAATATTGTAAATTGCAAGACTAACCTTACGGAAATATATTTGACAGTAATACAATACGTTAAGAAATCATAATTGTGGCTTAAAATATTTGAAGGAAATTTACATGCATACCACACTATCCTTGTGTATAAATTACATTGATAACATTCAAAACTTTAATATTTCTTCTAATAATATTTTGGTGTCATAAATCTATGTATGAAAAGATGTATTTCAATTATAAAAAATTAATAATGATGATATTTTTCGATGTGATGTTAAAGTTTTGAGATTTATAAATATAGACATGTTATTTTAGATCTTAGATATATAAATAGATAAGAATTGTGTGGTATGGAATTAAATGGTGTGAAGTGATGCTACTTTGTTTAAAAAGGCATTCTAGTAAAGTCTTATGGATTCCTTTGAAAAATCAAAATAAATGAATGGAAGAGATGTACCTTTTTGGATGGTTTGTGCTATATTAGGTCGGCCTTAATGTGACATATTTGAGGTATGGAATGAGTTTGTCGATCGTCGTATACTTCTCTTATTCAAATAAGTTTCCCTTCCGAGTTGAATCAGTGATTCGAAGAGAAGAGGAACTGAATAAAAAAAGACACACGACAAACTCACAAACAAGAGAAGAAGCAAAACGTGGAGGCCTACATGCGATAAACTTTGTAAGGATAAGTCAAGTATGTCCTCCCAAACATGATCGGGTGGAGACACCTTGGACCAGCATCCGCAAAAGTGTATCTACATAGTTTACCCACAACCAGAGAGTCAGGTGCATGTACATGTTCTAGGGTCAAGAGCACTCCCAATGAGACTATCCTACTTTGTTAATTACATCTTGGTGGATACCTAATAATATTCTCGATAAAAGGGGTTTCGCTTTTATTATCAAAGACTTAGGGCAATAAGTCATCAAAGGAAGGTTATTATGTCTGGGAAAGTCTTGGTGCTTCAAAGCTGACACAAAGTCATCGGGCATAGAGTGAGTCTCTCACATCTCGAATGGGTAGCGGCTTATTGACATAAGAAGCCCACGAAATAACCAAAATGAACTTGACGAGGATGGCCTAACACGTTACAAAACGTCCATGCCATAGGGGTAGATGATAAATCGATGTATTCCATACAATCGACAAATCATCATAATCGAGCCATCAAAATGATATCAACAAATTCAAGGAGCGACAACGCTCAAAGGGGCTCAACAACAGAAAGGGTGGAACGGTCCTAGAAGGTAGAAGTAGCTAGGTCGAGGTAGCACGGACCTGCCATACACAACTACAAGGAAAATAAGTCTACTCGGTCGTGAAGGTATTTAACCCAGTACGTCCTGAGATTCCCGATCAGCAATTCATGAATTGCATCATCCACAGAAACTTTGGTAGGCCTAAGGTCAAATAAAGAAAATTATATCCTATGACTATAAGCTAGAGCTCAAAGAGGTAGGACTTATACCAGCCAAAATGGCAAGAACGCCTCAAGAAAAGAGAAGAAGTTGAGTTTCAGTTACAGAGCTGAAAACGCTCCCAACAAAAAGACTTACACCTCGCTTAGGTTGAAGAGCCTTATAATTCCCTATACACACTAGATAACCACCTATATAAAAAAGGTATGTTGGGACATGCAATATGAATGTGGTTACCTAGAGCGGTCCTTAATTATTATAGAGGCTCTATTAAATGACTTGGGTTATAGCCATGCAATGAAGCTCATTTAAAATCCATCTCAAAGGCCATGCAGGAAAGTAAAAGTGCAAGTTTTAAATTCTTGAATATTTTAATCCTAAATTTTAATTATATTGAATATTTTTTTAGGGTTTTGTAGAAAAATTAGTTTTTTAAGTACTAAAGNATTAAATTAAATTGTGAAAATCCACATTTCCTTCTCTGATGTCTTAATTGACCTATCATNTCCTCTTATGAATACCGAGGGACATGAGGATGTCCAAAAGATTGTTGCTGCTCTGCCAATCTCTCAAGAGCAAAGTAGGGAAGAACNGGCAACGGAATTTTAATTCCGATGACCGACAGCTTCTTACGGGCAAAACCCACACCAAAAATAGTGCCGACATTTATATCTAAGGAAGGAAGATTGGTTTAGTTGGGGAAGACAGGTTTTGTTGTTGAAGACGGCCATGTCGTCCACCATGCTAGCTCTAATCTCCTCACCGCGATGAGTTTGAGTTTTCTAGTGTGTCAAGTTATGATGTCAAATTAGGTGGCCCTATGATTAAAGTTCTTTAAATTTTATGGGGGCATGTTAAAGTTAATTAGAGTGACACCGGTTAGGATCATACGGTTCTCTCGTTCCGACACCAGATTTTCTATTGGATTCACTTAGTCCAAATGAATTTACTAAACTCAACTTAATGAGTTCCATAATTTCATTTAGACCTTGGGAAGCCTCGTTACACTTAGTCCAAATGAACTTACTAAACTCAACTTAATGAGTTCCATAATTTCGTTTAGACCGTGGGAAGCCTCATTAGCAACCGTAGGTTACCTCCTCCGAGGAATTCTCAATCATTCGATTGAGACATCTTAATTTAGTTTCAATTGTAGTTTTGTGTGATGTTTGTGATTAAATTTTGAGTTGTTTTATATTTTGAATGTTCTGGAGGTGATTTTTATCTTGGCTGATTTTAGTTTTAGTTTTAGTTTTAGTTTTGTGGCTATTCCGATAGTTTTGGTTTTGGTTTTGTGACTATCTTGATAGTTTTAGTTTTCATGCAAGGAACTAAAATTTTGACGACCTACCTAACCCTACGTCATATCTTGGTGGGTCCTTATTAATTTGATTAAGGATGATATTTGTCAAGCAAAACATATTAAGCTTAGTAGCTCTCTAAGGTATCCAACAGGTTAAGAGGAAGAAGCAGGTCCATGTTTCCCTCTTAACACCTGGTGAAAAGCCTCGAGCTCATTTAAAATTGTTTTCCCAATCTCTATGTTGGGAAGACAGTTCTGAACATTTCCTCCCTTACCTCCAATTGAAGGAGAAGGGGGAGTAATCATAATAACTTGATTAACTTATGTTCTCACAACTCTCCCTGGAGATGTATCAGTGTTGCATTATGAGTGAGATAGTTTCCTTAAAGGATCCCCAGAGGGGGTATCATCAAATTTCTGTGGGGATTTATTTTTAGTAGTAGACTTAACTCTAAGCTATTTCAAAGCTCTAATGTCAATTCAATTAACTGACTTCATCAGCATTAGTACTTTGGATTTGTTCAGCAACCAGTCCAGCCTCCCTTGAATTTATGAAAGATGTCTTTCTTGAAGGGGGGTGAAGCCTATAGCATCTCTCAATGGTATGACCAAACATTTTACAATGTTGGCAGTAAAATGGTTTTTGTTTAGCAACTATATCTTGCCAAACTCCTTCAGCCTCTGAGCCAATCCAATTCCTATTTATCTCTGGGAGTGTTATGTCTCTCTCTACTTGAATTCTCGTAAGTGCAGGCCTTGCCTTGTTAAAGGTTGGAGCATCTAACTTCAGAGGTGTGCCCAATACCCTTCCATTATTAAAAAGAGCATTGAGCTTGAAGATAGGTAGTGGAAGTCCCGACAACTTGAACCAAACTAGTCACACAAGAGGTTCTTTGGTTGGGTCAAAATCTTTGGTCCATTTCTGGATTTTCATAGTAGTCTCAACAATCACAACTGCTTGTTTATCAAATAACCTAGCATAGTCTTCCTCTAATGATAGTTGGATAAGTAGGTGTCTGCCATCAAACAAGCCAAGCTTTCACTGCCTAATAAAATTAAGTGAACCAAAAAGGTTTCTAACAAGATCCATTTTGGGGTGACCCAATTGAAATATTCCCACTAAAGTGAATCTGACTTTCTTATTTAGTAAGGCAATATCAATATCAGAAAAATACACAGTAGTTTCTCCTTCTTTAGAGCCAAGGGGGTGAATGCAAGGGCACAACCCTTTACCATCAGCTACATCATGAAATTCCTGGGGGAAGATTACCTTTTCAGGATCTTGAAGGGTGTCATTGGCTTTTCCAACAACACCAGCATAGGTAGCTTTTATCCACTGAGAATCATTGTGTACATTAATAGGAGTAGTCATTGAGGTGTGAACCTTTAAAGCAGCCACAAATATAAAACCAAAGTCCCCCAGTTGGAGAAAAGGGAGAAAAGTCAAACCTCTGATCTTCAAACAGAAACAGGGATTGTAGATAGAGAAATGAAGGGGAGAAGCCCCAGCTCAATGGAACAGTAACCAGGATAGAAATTCCTAGCCCGGGAAAGGCCAAAAAGAAAAACCATCAAAGTGTAGTCCAAAGAGCACTACTTACCACCTTGACAGCACCCACCAACCTCCACCAGCTGCTGCAGAACTTCATCTCCCAGAAACCCNACGGGATTTCAATTCCGATGACCGACAGCTTCTTACGGGCAAACCCCACACCAAAAATAGTGCCGACATTCACACATAATAATCAAAACTTCAATATCATATAAAAAAACATAAAACATACTAATTTTTAAAAGAGAAATACAAATTTTTGTGCATATCTTCAAAGCACCAAGTGTCATGTATATATAAAGAGGAATTTATATTCATATCACACAATTCTTATGTAGTTACATATCTCAAACCTAAATTTTGATATTTTAACATAGTTCTCCAAATTTTATTATTACATTGGAAATAACACTATTACCATTATTAAGAAAGTGAAATAAACATTTTCATTCATATGTTTAAAACACCAAAGTGTCATGTATGTAAATTTAGCGTCTGTTTGGGGCAACTGCAGTTTATTATGATAAGTTGTTGACTAGCAGCTAATCCAGATAACCTGGGTAGCTGTTTGGTTTGTGTGTTGGAAAACAACTTATTTACAGTTTTTCTGAATAAATGACCATTCTGCCTCTGATATAGATAAGTTGTATAACTGTTGTTTTATACGTTTGGAAAACAGCTGGTTTGCAGCTGTTTCTGGATAAATGATTATTCTGCCTCGACGTAATTGTGTTCTTTGCGACGTAGTTGTAACAGCTATACATTTGATAGTTTATAACAAAAAAGAATCACTTCATAACAATACAATAAAAGGATATACACCTCATTTAAGAGTGAGTATCAAGAAATCGAATAAAAAAGAAAAAAAAAAGATAAAGTTTGCTTCTTATTATGGTGAATCATTTAACATATCAACATGTTCATGCAATTTACCAAAACCGAAAACCACCCAAAACAAAATTCGCCAAACCTTCCCAAGCATGCACTTTACTAAAACCGAAAACCACCCACTATAGAACTCACCAAACCTTCCCAACCATGCCTTTCAGCAAAACTGAGAACCACCTGTGGCATGCTTGGCCACAGTGAAACAGATGCACTTTAGCCTTTAACAAAACCAAAATGTGTGTACTATGCATTGCCAAATTTCACTGTCACAGTGAAACATATGCACAATATTCACTTCCACTTTTGTAAGAAAATGAAATAAAGAGGAAAGCCAAAATTCACTTCCATTGTAAAGGACATGATTCACTTCCACCGTAAAGCAAGAAACTCACTTCCACTGTAATTTTTGAATGAGTATAAACATTTTAATACAAATAGAAACAATGTCATTCCATTTTTTCTTTAGCCCAATTATCAATTAGAAGATGTAGCTTGTATGGATTGCTACTGGTTTTATCCCAATAAATGCAGTAGTTTCAGTATGTCAAAAATACATATGTATTCATATTTTTTCTTTTTCATCCAAATAGACAAAAAAGAAAAACAAAAACGACATAAAAAAAACAACAATGTAGTATATGAATGAAATCCTACTTTGATGCATACTCTACTAAAAAAACAGTTAATTTAGAATCATCAATCAAACTCCAAGTAGCAAGGCGAAACTACAGGGCTATGAATTTTCCAAACAAGATACCCGAATTAAACATGCCTCATTCCCATCTCCCTTTCTATCTCCATATACATTGCATTGGAGAGAAATTATAGATTGCAACAGATATGTGAACTCTACAGCATCCATATATATATATATATATGCACTGTAAGTAAAAAAAAAAAAAAAACTAGTTCAACTGCAAGTGTAGCCCCGAGCAAAAAAAAAATGTAGGTACAATAACAAGAATGGGTCGCATGGCCAATCCAAGCCAACAAACGGGTAGGCGACATTTTCAAAACGCCGTTGAAAATGAGTGAGAGGATGAGAGGAAAAGGATCAGGAAGACGAGACGAGACGAGAACGGGAGAACCAGAGGAGGATCACACTAGGACAGATGAGACGAGAAACAAGGTCAGGTGTGTAATAATCAACAAAAGAATGCAAGAAGCATGGTCGATCTCGCGGCCACGTTTATTAAAGAAAAAAAAAGACAGTGTTTGGAAAACGCCGCCCAAACGCCTTAAACAAACGGGTATGTGACATTTTCAAAACACCGCCTCAGGCAATCAGCTGCCCCAAGCACATCCTTAAAAACTTAGTTGTGAGATACATAAAACATAAGAATTGTGTGTTAGGTATGTCAATTTGCCTATAAAAAAGGAGCATTTGCTTGCGTAGCATACAACTCTTATGTATTTACTTATCTCAAACATAAACTTTCATATTTACAAACATAACACTAAAAACTTTAGTATCACATCAAGAATATCGATATCATAATTACCAATTTATGTATTTACTTATCTCCCCTTGCCGGTTAGTTTAAGCTTAGCACTCAGAAATGCCCTACAAACGAGAATGAGAAGCAAGAAACCATGAATATGTCCTACGCATCTGCAGTGGATAACTTGATTTTATATGTATGATGCCGGATCTTGTTGATGTAATTGGTATGTTAGTCAGTTTCTTTTCAATTTGGGAAAAAGAGCATTGGGTAGCAGTTAAGTGAATTTTTAAATATTTCAAAGATTGTTTGAAAGTGTGTATATTTTAAAAATGGAAATTCTATTTTAGAAGTTTACATAGATGTAGATATGCTATGTGATGTTGGCTTTAAGAAGTCCTCTCTAGGATACCTGATTACTTTTGGTAGGGAACAATTTCATGGCAATATAAATTATAGAAGTGTTTGGCTCGTCAACTATAGAAGTTGAGTATATTGGGGTCAAAAATGCTTGCAAAGAATTCTTATGAGTGAAGAGTTTCCTACAAGGGTTCGATCATACATAAGATAAGTTTATCTTATATTGTGATAGTTATAGTGTAATTCATTTAAGCAAGAATTTCACACTTAACTCACATTTGAAGCATACTGAAGTGAGGTATCATTGGATTCATGATGTTTTGGACTCAAAAACGTTACAACTTTCTTCAAATTTCATGATACCATATTGAAGACAAAAGGATAGCGTAAATCCCATGCATGGGGCTCAGTTGGACATCAAAGAAAAGGATTAATTTTGAAGTTATCCTAATTAACAAGTTACATAAAATTTTTGTGAGATAATACAAAATGAAATGTTGTCATATTGATAATTATCATGCCAAATTCTATCTATTAATCAAATAATTAAGAAAAAAAAACAGCTAAAACATGTGACATGTTAATCAATTAGGTTAAAGAAAAAGATTGTTTTGGTGCCTAATAATCTAAGTAATTTTCTTTGATATTAAAGACATTTATGAAGAATTTATATTTAAGAGTTCAAAAGTAAATTTAATAATTTTCAACCTCATTATTTTATAGTTATCATGATGCATTGATCCAATCATCTAATAGAACCTTTAAAATATTTTTTTTATAAAAAATAAAAAAAAAAACATTGACTCACCTTCTTAGTGTTAATATCAACTTTAATTTGATGGCATCATCCTAAAAATTACTTACAAAATATTTATATCAATAAAAGAAGTAGAGAAGTTTTTTATTATCTACTTGAATTACTATAAGTAATTGTTTTATATTATATGTTCCTATCATACTCCACCATTTAGTGAGAATTAAAATTTGTAAAACCAAGCTAATTAGTTTTCAACAAAAGCTTTATTATTATTATTACTATTTTGAAAAATCTTATGCTTTGTAGTTTATAAAAAAATGTAATTCATACTTGAATAATGGACAGTGATGTAAATAAACAGAGGTGTCTAATGATGCAGATACTCAGATTCTCACTTATGAAGGGAAAAAATTAGTTTAGAGCATGAACAATAATGAAACTTGGGGATAAAACTAGCCCATCTTTTTAGGGTGAACAAACTTATTATATAAGCTTGAATGTTGTTAAAATTTTCTATACACTCATAATCTTTCCTATGAAATTTCAAATTTTATTCATTATAAACTACATTATTTTTAAATGATAGAAGATTATAAGTACTTTTACATAATAAGTGATTGATTTTTTCTTAAGTTAATAGTTGGTTACCAATAGATTGGAGTTTCCTTATGTGATTTCATTGTGCATTGCATTCTAGGTGGCATCGGTAATTACTATACAATGCTCATAGTCTAGCCATCATATTAATCAAAATAGAAAATAATGCTTTAATAAAAAAATTAATAAAAGCAACAATTTAAGCTAACTTTATGTTTGCACTTAGAAATTAACTTGGTGCATAAGCACATATTAGTCAAAATGTAAACCTTCAATTTGAAAATTTTATTGTGAATATCAATTTTTCTTAAAAAAAAAAAAGGAAGATTTGCATACACACCACTCTATTTCCGAAGTATTTACATATCTAACAACTAAACTTCAATTTTGAAGTACCCTCGACTTGTTATATTTAATCATGTTTAATATTATTTCAATTTATTAACTTTATGCAAGCTTTTTAAATTGAAGTAATAGTTAATTGATCAATGTCATGTTTTCCTCATCCACTTATGCTTTACCTAAACCTTAAAACACTCCATGATATTCCATGTCATCATGAAGGGCAAGTACCCATGTCAAGCTCGTGAAGAGGAATGAGCTCAGGAAGGAGGAGTCATCAAGCAGGGCATCTTCTTGAGATTGACCAAGTCTCTTACATAAAGTGAAGATTTTTTGTTAGAGAAGATGACCGCTCAAAAATGACTTCTTTGAGATTTTCTCACTTTATTTCCAGCTAGAATGATACAAATTTTAGCAGAAAAGAATGGTTGTGTTCCACTATCAATTGATAGGGTCAACCATGAACTTCAAGATAAAAGAAAGAGTTTTTAACAATATGGAAACCCACCAAACATACTTCCAAATACAACAACTGGGAAACCTTAGGCAGACCCATTAAACCTTATTCCTTTTCTTCATCAATTATTCCCTTGAATTGTGAGCCCATGGACAAAGCATGATTCAATTACAAACAAACACACACATTTGATGAACTATATAAATAGAGGTCCTTGTTGAGAATTATACTCAACTCTATCGTGAAAGAAGAGCCTCGACATGGTAGAGTTGAATTCAACACATCTTCAAATCCTCTCTATGGCTATCTTCATTGTCATCTTATGGCTAACCACCAAGACAAAGCCCTCCAATGCCTTTCCTCCTGGAAATAGATGGTTGCCTCTAATTGGGGAAACCCTATCATTTCTGAAGCCTCATCAATCCAACTCTGTGGGACACTTCATGGAAGATCGCATCTCAAGGTATAAAATCATTATAAAAAGCATACAACATGCATGCTTAACATAGTTATAATTGTAATGATGATCAGTAGTGATTGGGATTGTAGGTATGGGAAAATATTCTCCTCTAGTTTGCTGGGAAGAGAGGCCATAGTATCAGCTAACGTAGAGTTTAATCGATTTGTGCAAAATAATGAGGGAAAGCTGTTTGCCACAGCATGGTTGCCAACCTTTCAAGGGCTTTTCGGCAGAGAATCAATAGCATTTTTGAGTGGAGAAAGCCATAAGAGATTGAGATCTGTTTATTTGAAGTTCTTGTGCATGAAGAGATTGCAGACTGTTTTTTTAGCAGATGCAGATTATTTGGCTTCATGTATTGTGAAATCTTGGAAGAACGGCAGTATTATATCAGCCAAAGAAGAGTCTGTTAAGGTAGATTTCAGCTTCTTAAGAACGTCAATGCATGGAAAAGCTTTGGTTTTTTGTTTATGATAAAAGATGTCTTTATAATTATTTTTATTAAAAAAATTATTATATTTAATAGTCATATATTTCATAAATTTTTCATTAAAATTTAAAAACATATGACTAAGGATATTACTTTTGTCATAATTTACATTAAGTTAAGTTTTTTTTTTCTATATATATTCCAATATTATGGCATTGAAGTAATTTGATTTGGATCATGGCATAATCTTATATATTGTATTTTTAATCATGGTGAAGGACTTGAATCATTCAAAAGTGAAATATATCTTCGTGTATAAGTTTATAACACTGATGTGTCATAAATATAAGTATCAAACTTTAGGCATTAGATATTAGAATAGATAAAAACTATTCTATATGAATGTTATGCAAGGACTCAACTTTATGAATTATTCATAGCACGTTATACAGGTTGTCTTAATGGTAACAGTCTTTGTTATTTGCATTGTGGTAGATTTTAAGCCACATTATATGATGTTGCAGTATTCCCTTCAAATAATGACCATGAACACATTGAGTACAAGAAAGGATGATTGGCTGATGGAGATGCTTCTCACGGATTACTCATACGTTATTTCTGCAATTTGTTCAGTGCCTATTAATTTCCCAGGACTGAAATATTGGAAGGCACTTAAGGTAACTTTATATTTACTCATATACCTTAACAAAAAAAACAAGCTTTATGTGCTTGAAAAATAAAATAATTTGCTTTATGAGTCCATTTTTATATGTAAACATGCTAATATAGAATATGATTGATGTTTCTTATATTAAAAACTTTTGCAACTAAATAATTAATAAGATTTAATCATAGCTTAATTAGAAAAAAATAAAATCACATAAAAAGTAATCAATATCTTAAAGAAAATAGAAAATATCAATGTATATGTTATATTATAATGCAATAAACATCTTCATTTATCATTTGCTTCTAAGAACATAAGTCATAAGTTGTACAAGAATTGTTGCACATGTTAGAAAACTTATGACAAGCGAGAGAAGTTTGTGTTGTAGGAATGTACGAAAATCACTTAGAAACAAATAAGTTAAGAGAACTACACATAAGACAAAATATTATTTTCACAAAAAAAATGAAATTAAAAATATTATAGCTTCTTATCTATTTAAAATAGTTGTGCTAGTATGAGTTAAAAATTGTGAATGGTACTGCACCCCATAGTTGAAAAAGATAAACTAATAAAACGTAATAAAGTTTGAATAATGGAATATGATTTCTCATATAGAAGTAATAGATTTTGGGTCTGCTTGGGATAGCTTTCTACCTACTTTGCATTTTAGATAGCCACCATAGCTTCGTTTGGGAAGCTACTTTCTGAAAATTTATGTGGTGGGAAACTATTTTTTTCAAATTTACCTGCAGAATAACAATAGTTGTAAGGGTTTGTTTTGGGCAGCTGCAACTTTTGAAAAATGTGGTTGTAAAGTTGTGGTGAAGAAATCAACTTCTTAGAAAGTTACACTAGAAATTATAAGTGCATATTTTTTTTCAAAAAATTACACATATTTCTTACAACATCTGTACTTTAACAGATCATGTTGAAAAAAACAGTATCCCGTCAAAGAAATTTCAAGAAAATAATAAGAAAATTGTTCCCCAAACGGAGCTGTAGCTGCAGTTTGAAACTCAAAGTAGACAGAAAGTTGTCCAAAACATACCCTAAGAATCCTATTGCATGAAATTTTGGAAAAAAACATATATTATAATTTTAACTGTAGTTTTTAAGAAGTTATTTTCTCCACCACAGCTCTATTACCACATTTTTAAAAAGCTGCAATATGTTTTAAAGTTTAATTGTAAAATAAAAATTTTATTGCTGCATGCAATTAGAAAAAAAAAAGTTATTTGCTTTATTGAGTATTACATGACGACTGTAGATTCATTTTAACTTTTTGAAGGCGAGGAGAAATGTCTTGAAGATTTTGAGGAAAATAATGAAAGACAGGATTACATTAATGTCTAAAGATGTTGAAGATGGCAAAGAAGAAGCTGAAAATCATCTCAAAGCTGATGGAAGAACTAAATCAGACTATGATTTACTTGACTTGCTGCTTATGAAAAGAGCCGAATTCTCCAATGAAGTTATTGAGGACTTCATTTTTGGTTCCATTTTTGCTGGACATGATTCTACTTCAAGAGCAATCGCTTTCATGCTCTATCTTCTTGCAGATTCTCCACAAGTTGTCAAAAGGCTGCAGGTAATTACATTTGATATGTTTAATTAATTTCTCTTTGAAGAATTTGCTCAGTTCAGATGATTTGATTCAGGAAGAGCACCTTCAAATTGTCAAATCCAAGTCAAACTTAGACCGCAAACTATCATGGGAAGATTACAGAAATATGGAGTTCAGCAAATGTGTAAGTCAAATGATTTATTATAATTTTTTTCTTGTCTTAATTATTTTTTAGCTTTTTGGTTCTATTATTATTATTTTTTATTTAATATAATTTTAAGAAAATAATAACTTATTAAGGTTGTTANAAATTGTCAAATCCAAGTCAAACTTAGACCGCAAACTATCATGGGAAGATTACAGAAATATGGAGTTCAGCAGATGTGTAAGTCAAATGATTTATTATAATTTTTTTCTTGTATTAATTATTTTTTACCTTTTTGGTTCTGTTATTATTATTTTAATTACTATAATTAAAAAAATAATAATAACTTATTAAGGTTGTTAATGAGACCCTGCGGCTCAGCAATGTTGCTCCTTTCATTCCCAGGATGACAACTGAAGAGATCAAGTATAAAGGTTAGTTCTGTTAAAAGTAAATACTCGCCTACTTTCATTACGTTATTATATTTAAAAAAATATCATTGAATGTTATTTGCATTATTACATACATTTTAAGGTTTTGTACATATATATTACCAACATTTTTTAAAGCTATTAATCATATTTTTTTTTCATGATGGAGACTTACTTTAACCAATGAAGAAAGTTCACTTTCTTTTGTAGGTTTTGTTATTCCAAAAGGTAACCTTGTAGTAGCACACATGCGTGCGGTACATTTAGATCCTTCAAATCATGACAACCCCATGGACTTTAATCCATGGAGATGGATGGTGAGCCCACATGTGTGCAGTACTATCTTTTTGCACGCATCTTCAATAAATTGCAACAGCAATTAGAATCTTTATTATAGTTATAACATTTGTATTTTCTTCTTTTAACTTTAGGGTCCAAATTGTGGGAAAACTAAGAAGGGTTACATGGCATTTGGTGGTGGTGCAAGGATGTGCCCAGGAGAAAATCTTGCATTATTAGAAATGGTTATCTTTCTTCATCACGCCATTCTTAACTATGAGTGGGAGATTGCTGATAAAGACCTTCCCATGCATCTTCCTTATCTTGAATTTCCCAAGGGCTTGCCACTTAGGGTTCATGCTACTCAAATATTAAATGATTAGCAATAACAACTTAAATTATATTTGTTATATGTATTATTTTTTTTTATATCATTAAGTCAAGAATATTATCTTATATTGCTTGGCACTATGTATTATTGTCTATAAATGGTATGATGCTTTCATAAAGGTTAAGTGAATGATTTTCTTTTCAAACATGTCATATTATTTAAAGTCTTATTTTGTACAAATTCTTGCTATATATATATATATATATATATATATATATATATAGAATATTAAAAGGAATTACCTAAAAATTCAAATACCACCTCCTTAAGATCAACTATGTCAGATAAGATTCAAACACCCAACCTAAGGGGTCTTATACCGTGGATGTCAACCANCGGGATTTCAATTCCGATGACCGACAGCTTCTTACGGGCAAACCCCACACCAAAAATAGTGCCGACAGCTAGCTAATACAATTCTATATAAAATAAAAATAAAAATAAAAATAAAGTAAAGTGCGAAGTTTGAAATTAAACTACTTAAGTGAAATGCTTCTAAATACGTAGATGTATGACTATAGCAAGTAATTTAAACTAGATGATAAATTTTCAAAAGTAAATTGCTGAAATAAAATAAAGATTTTTGTTGACAAAAAGTTCAAGTATGAGAAAACATCCTTCCCCTTTACAATGAAAATATGGCTTGTGAAGAAACTGAAATCATTTAAAAAATATATTTAAAAATTATTTTGTGTCAAATAGGAGCAATCATATTCTCTACCCTCTTCCGAGCGCTATAAAGAACATGGACTAATGCAGAGTTTGGTCCCTAATTTTATGGATAGGCTAGGAGGATATGGCTGTCACTCCAGAGCTCCCACTACTTCCTTCCCTGAGGGCTAACATGCTCGCATTAGTTTCCAATCAACTGAATCGAATTGAGGATTCTAATCCGTCACCTTAAAATCTTCGAATTATACACTCAACAAAGTATATTTCCTATTTATTTGCACCCAATCCCATGGATGAAATACTCTCCCATGAAATCAAATGTGATTCTCCCTTTATTGTAGAAATCATATCCCCTTTTCAGAACATGTAATTCTCAAGACATTTTAACAATTCAATTGGCCATATCGAAAAGTAAATGAAGATCGGAGTTCAAATCATCACAAATTATTGACATTTAAAACCGTAGAAAAAAAATCAATTCTTCACAAAATCATTTCTTCAAAGTAGGGAGAAGGATAAAAAAGACAACTCAGAATTCATGAGAATGATACGATAAAATGTGGATTTCATAAATAAAAACAAACAAATAAAAGAAATGAAAAGTACAACTTAACTCGCAATCCTTCCCAAGAAAATCCTTAGAAGTTCTCTCTAAGCCTTTTCCTCTTTACAATCTCTCCCAATTCTCTCTTAGAAATGTAAAGAAGAAGAAATCTCTCACCTTCCCTCTCCTCTTACAACCCTAAAAGAAAATCCCCTCCTTTTTCTCACTCTAATTCACGCCTGTCCTCTCTCTCTAACTTATTCGTCCCCCCCTTTTCCAAGGCCCTTCAAAATTTCTTTCTTGTTAGCTGCCTCTCCTCTCTGAAAAGAATCTCAATTCCCTCCAAAATTCAAAAGTCAAAACTTTGAATTTCAAAAGATGTGCCTCCTTGATCCAAGCGTCAAATCTCTTCAAACTGGAACCTTCCAAAGTGTCTACATGCATTGAATCACTCCATGGGGTGCTTAGAGTATATGTCCCTTTAAAAATTCACGCAAAATTTGTATTGAACTGTCTTAATTCAAAAATGTCGTGTTTGGCGCATCATTCGCCAGCGCTCTGAATTTTGGCGCATCATGCACCAAACCCCAAAATTGGTTGTTTTTGCTCCAAATTTTGCCCTTTTTGTCATTTTTCCTCCAAATTCCTAAAAAATGTATACCTGCAACAAAAACACAAAAATAAATTTCTTTAAAGTACAATATCACCAAATAAAGACATAAAAAGGGTATTTAAAACAGTATATTATTTTTGTGGATCACCAGCTCATGATTGCCTTAAAAAAATAATGATTTTGCTCAACAAACATTGATTTACCTTTACATTTATTAGTTTGTTTGTTATTTGTGCATGTTTATTTATTCATTCTTGCAAAATTTTATGTGCAAATCATTAATTTACAAATATATAAAATCAAAAATGAGCTCAAGCAATTCGTCATGCTCTAGGGGGACCAAACATCAAACAGTATACTGTGATTGCAACCTCTTAGGCATTGTATTCACCAAAAAAAGTTGACTGTATTGGTCATAAATTTAATAAATTTCCCAAAAAACCAATTAATAGACAATGCAAGATTTTTCAATGGGTTAATGAATTGAAGGATGCAACATTGGAGTGAAATGATGAAATTATAACTACATTTGAAATCATTCTAAATAAAATGATCTTAAGGATCTACAATTACATGTGAAAATTTTTCTCTTATTCGATTTTATAATCATAACATTGCTTTTGATGTTTTTTGCATTCTTTTTGTTGTTGTGATTATGTAATTTTTTGGACAAACTAGGTATACTTGAGGTGTTTGTGGTAGATAAACTGGACTATCTGCCTAAAATAAATTTTATGTTGAACTTATATTTATATGATTATTTTGAGGACTAAAAATTTTCTAAATGTTTACCTTCAATTCTCTTATGGTACTGTTTTCATAAAATAACATTAAAAAATATCATTTTGATGACTGCACAGAAAGCACTTTCAAAACTTTATTTTTAAAATAGAGTTATATTCTTGAAGTAGAACTACATTTATTTACTGAGGGATGACAGCGACTTTATATATGCTGAAAAATACAAGAATTTGATACTATTGCTACAAGATTTAAGTCCCAGGCAACGACCCCAAAAACTTGACAACGGTTATATATTTGATAAAAATGTGTATAAAATATTCAATAATTATAAAGTTACACTTATTAACGCAAGTATATGTATCGCTCAAGTAATATAGGGCTCTAATGGAGTCCTAGATATCTATCCCACAGGGAGTAATACTAGAGGCTACGAACTAAGATTTAGAAAATCAATACTTAATCACAACAATACGGTTCAAATTGCTTATTTGTCACTAATAGGCAATTGAAATAATTATGTAATTTTAATAAACTCTTAATTAACTAATTCTACTAATAAAGTTTCTAATTTGAAATTCAATATCTAAAGAAAGCATCATTCTCCTTGTCAAGAAATTATAGTGAATGGATAAAATGAATTAGTTCAATGTAACTAATAAAAAACTAAAGATAGAAAGTAGGGTTTAATTTGTGATATTCAATATATAAGAAAGAATCCTTCTCCTTGTCAAGAAATTATAGTGAATGGATAAAGTGAATTAGTTCAAATTATATTGCATGGATAAAGTGAATTAGTTCAATTTAGATTGTGTCAAATAGGAGCATACCTATTCTTTACCAAATTATAGTGAATGGATAAAATGAATTAGTTCAAATTATATTGTGCTAAATATCTAATGATATAAAGTAGGGTTTAATTGTGATATTCAATATATAAGAAAGCATCCTTCACCTTGTCAAGAAATTAAAGTGAATGGATAAAGTGAATTAGTTCAAATTGTATTGTGCCAAATCGGAGAATACCTATTCATTACCCGTTGGTCCAGGCATAAAGAACATTGAATAATCCTATGCTTGGTTACTGAATCTGCGGCTAGGTTGGGAGGATACTGGATCTCACTTCGAAGCTCCCACGTTCCCCTCGCCTGAGGGCTAACATCTACACTTCAGAACCTAAACTATAGAACCGAATTGCGAATTTTAGTCTGTCACTCTACAATCTCCAATTCTACACCCGATAATTTTATTTCCCTATTTATTTGCACCCAACTTTCAAGGACTTTGACCTTCCTAAATCATGGATGTACTTCGCTTTAGATGTAAAACTCAACATATTTTAACAAATCAACTGACCATATTGAAAGTAAATTAAGATCAAAATGAAAAGATCATCACAACTTCTTTAACATTCTCATGGCTCAACTAATTCAAATCACAATTTCACAAAATCTCAAGACAAGGAGAAAGACAGAGAAAACGACTCAGAACTCATGGAGAAGATACAACAAAACTTTCAATTTATATATAAAAGCAAAGTCATACAAACTTCAATAAGTAAATACCACTTATCTCTAATTCCTCCACAAGCAACCTCCCTGAAGTTCCTCTGAATCTCTTCCTTTCTTTACAGCACACAGAATTCTTCTTTGAAGTAGTAAGGAGGAAAAAATCTCTCATTTTCCCTCCACTCTTACAATCTCTCAAAGAATTCCTCACAATACTAACCCTAAATTAAACTCTCTACACTCTACAAATAACAAAAACTCAGCAGAAACCACCACGGGGCTCCTCTTTTTTCGGCCCAAATGTTTCTCTTAAAGTTGTAGAAGAGTTTTCCAAGAGTTGCCTAAGCGTCCCTTCAAAAATCATCCACATTCAATGCACCTGTTAAGAGAACCACCGCTCTCGCCATCGGCGGCCTTCTAGAATATTTGATTCTGGACTCTCGGGAAAAACCCACCGCCGGCACCGTTGGGCTCGTCATCGGCGCCCTAGTTCAAATCTTCATATTTTGGTCCTTTTTGCTCCAAATTCGCTCCTTTTTGCATTTTTTTTCCAATGACTATACTTCAACATACCTGCAACAAAACATCAAAAATATCCTTCTTTAAAGTGTAATATCATCAATATTAGTATAACATAGGTATGAAAATCTCAACATATTTTTCTTTGGTCAAAATCGACCAAACTTAACTATTAATTGTCCTCATGTAATTTTAGTACTACATAAAAATTATGATCTATAGCAGTGATGTTTTAATTCAGAAATCTTATAAGTTTGATTTAAGTAAATACCATAGTGAGATTTTCAGAAAAATTTCAAGTAATTAAATTAACTCTGTAGGTACTAGAGCTGTCAAAAAAGCTCGTTGTTTGCGAACAGTTCGTGTTCGGTTCGTCAATCAGTTTGTGTTTGATTTANGGATTTCAATTTCGATGACCGACAGCTTCTTACGGGCAAACCCCACACCAAAAATAGTGCCGACACTCCCTAACAAAACTACTTTTCTATGTGATGGGAGAATCCCCAATGAGAATTTCATCGCTAGTTCATTTGGAGCACCCTTGGGTTTCCCATGTGAGGTCGTTAGTATGACTGTGGCTCGCTATCATATGTGGTCATTTGCACTTCATTATTTGCATGTGCATGTCTTACATGTTACATATTGTATGTCATATATCGCATTTGCACTTGTACTATGCACCTTGCATTTTTCACTTGCACTCTGCACCTTGCATTTTCTCTTGCACCTTGCATTTAAACGTTGCATTTACACTTGCACTTGCACCTTGTATCTTGTACTTGCACTTGCACCTGCACTGACACCACTTGTGCTTAGGTTAGTTATCCTAAATCGATCACATCACTTGTCTTTAAGCCGGCTACCCCGGTTCGATTGGCACAACACTTTGGTTTGACCGGGTGCTCCATCCTGATTGACCTACCACTTGCTCCTTTGCATGTTTTATATGTGCTTGTACATGTTTTTCTGCATGATCGATATCTTCTACTTGAGTTGCATTCTTTCGGGTTACTACCTTACTGGCATACCCTCTTTTCGGGCCCCTACCGCTACGGCATGCCTACCACCGGGTCACTGCCTTACCGGTATACCCTCTTTTCGAGCCTCTACCGCTACGGCAAGTCTACCTTCGAGTCACTGCCTTACCGGCATACCCTCTTTTCGGGCTGCAGCCGCCACGTCATTCCCTGTCCTTCGGGTCACTGCCTCACCAGCATACCCTATTTTTGGGCCCTTGCCGCTACGTTATGCCCATTTCTACAAGTCACTACCTTCATGACATACTCTTTATTACTACTTATATATTTTGATTTGCTTGCATTAGCATTTACATTTGTATGTTTGCTTGGATAGCGAGTCAAGTTCGTTAGGAGAGTGACACCGTGTTGGTCACGATGCCTTAACGAGCATTGCTTGCTGGGTTGATCCCATTGGGCAATGTGAGTTAAGTCATTGGGATTGACACGAGTATGACTGTGCTAAAGATCTAATAGATATAACTCGTGTCATCGTTCTTCGTAACACCCTTTAGATCTTTCGGATCTTTAGGATGGGGCCGGTATGACGACCCCGTCAAACTCATACTATACGTAGACTTACCCCTCACTTAGATACTAAATTAACGCACCTTTCGTTAGATGGTATGTTAGGCTAGGACTTATGGTGCTAGGTAGTCTTTTTGATACTTTGTTATTGTTCTCTGTTGGATTGGTTGCCCTAGCCAGGTATCTTTCTTTTGCATCATTCTTGTGATGTGTTTGCATGTTGCATATGTATGGTAGTGTGTTCGGACATTTTTCTGCATTGAGTCATGCCTATTTTTATACACACACACAGGTATTGCTATGGGGGGAGCAAGTAATGATTTCTTACCCTTTTGCTTGCAGGTGTTATTAGCCCCCCTAACTTTTAAGGCATGGCTTATGATACGTTATGTGCATGTGAGTTTTCCTGGTGACATTATTTTCATGCAGGATTGAATTTTTTTTTCTCTATGTATTTTTAGAGTCTAGAGAGCCCTATAGCAGAAATAAGATACGGGCACATGTTTCGAGACTTTAGTGTCAGAACCACGTGGAGGGGACCAGGAGCAGGTGCTCGTGCCCCGTATTTTAATTCTGCATTTTATATTGATGTATAGAATTAGGACCGGGCATGTATATGCAGAGTCCGACCTCCTTTTTTTTCTTTTCTGGGATATGTTGTCAACCCAGCAGCACCAACCTGTTTATTATTTTGATTTAGCTTATTTCATCTTTTGCATCATGATGCATGTCTGCACTTGCATGCATTTTCTTTGTTTCTTTCTGTGATTTATTTGGGATTTCACGATATAATATAGGCACTTTATAATTTAAATTCTTAAATTTCTATAAAATCTTAAATAAAGTATTCAAGATAATTAAAATTTATGATTAAAAATTCAGAAGCTAAAAATAGCAACTTTTACTTTCCTGCATATATTAATAGGGCCTCCACAATATTTAGGACGGCTCTAGATAATTGCATTCATATTTGCATGTATCGAGGAGAAGTCCCCGTGCTTCTCTAATCTGACTGGCCCAGCATAACCTTGTATAAGTGGTTGTCTAGTGTGCCTAGGATGTTAGAAGGCTCCCCGACCCAGATGGGATATAAGTCTTTTTGTTTGGAGTGTTTCCAGCTTTGTAGCTGAACTTCCACTTGTCTTTCTTTCTTGAGGCGTCCTTGCTATTTTGGTAGGTATAATCCCACCTCTTGGAGCTCCAGTTTGTAGTCATAGGATAGAGTTTCCTTCATTTGACCTTAGGGCTACCGAGGTTCCTGTGGATGATGCATTTCACGGATTGCTGACTGGGATATCAGGACGTGCTGGGGCGACTACCTTCACAACCAGGTAGACTTAGGGTCCTAGTAGCTGTGTATGACGGGTCTGTGGTACCATGACCCAATTACCTCTACCTTTTAGGATCACTCTACCTTCCATTTTTAGCCCCTTTGAGCCCTGTCGCTCCTTGACCTCGTTGATATCACCTTGATGGCCTGATGTCGATGAGCTGCCCCCCATTTGGGATACAACGATTTGTCCTCTACCCANCAACGGATTTTCGATTCCGATGACCGACAGCTTCTTACGGACAAACTCCACACCAAAAATAGTGCCGACAATTGATAAATATGGAGAAATCGGGAATTTGAAGAATTAGTTATTAAGTGAGTTCGAGATGAAGAATTTATGTCCAATCAGGAAGATCCTCAGAATAAGAATCAGCAAGGACAGGAGTGCAGGAACACCGAAGTTGTCTCAGGCAGAGTATGTTGAAAAGATACTACAGAGGTTCAACATGAGTGAGGAAAAAGAAGTTAACACCCCCTTAGGTAGTCAATTCAAACTATTTAAGGAGCTATCACCAAACTCTGAAGCAAAGCAAACACAGATGGAGAGAACTTTGTATGCTTCAGCAGTTGAAATTTTAATGTACGTGATGATTTGTATCAGGTCAGATATTGGATATGCAGTGGGAATAGTCAACAGATACATAGGAACCCAGACATACATCATTGGAAGGGGTTAAAGTGAATTCTCATGTATTAGAAAAAAGCAGTTAATAGGGCACTTTGTTCTGAAAATACAGGGATCAGGCTACATGGATTCGTAGATTCATATCTAGCAAGAGATGTGGATAGTAGGAGAAGTAAAACAGGATAAATCGTCACATTGGGGAGCACAACAGTGAGTTGGATTTTCAGGTTGCAGAAGATCATTGCACTTTCTACTACGAAGGATGAATATGTTGTTATTACTGATACTAGCAAGAAGATGATTTGAGCTACAGAGTTTCATGGCAGAATTAGGAAAGCAAGGGATTGAAAAACTCTACAGTGATAGTATGATTGCGGTTCATTTTGCTAAGAATGCTGATTTTCATGACAGGACGAAACACATCTAGCTCATGTATCATTTCATTCGATATCTTCTAGAAGATGGGCAATTACTTCTGGAAAAGACATATACAGTTGAAAATCCTGCGGATATGTTGACGAAGGTGGTGACTGTTGAGAAACTGAAGCTGTGTTCGGTTGTCGTTGAGCTTCATGAAAGTTGAGACCGAGGGTGAGCCACATTGCAGTATGTGACCATAATACATGGCTATGAAGACAATTCAAATGGAGGTAGAGATGCAGATGACTGGACTTGGTGTTCTAGTTTCCAAGTGAGAGATTGGTAGTTATGGAGTCTGATTGGAGCAATCATGAGCAGTAGGTTGGCTGGCTTCCACGCAGTCAGCGCATCTGGCGCCACACGTAGGGTTATGGGCACTTAAGCGCCCATTGAGTGTTCTCAAATCGAGAAGGTAAAAGTCCTGCACCCAAACTAGGCGCTTAGGCACCCACTTCTGGCATTGTGACATCTGTTTCCAAAGAACTGGGCGCTCAGCCACCCAATTTTCACGAGAACTGCTATTTATGTCATGATTTCAGGCAGTGTTTGTGTGGGCTTGGAGCACAACTCTTCATGTTTGTTCATCAACAAAATCCTGGTAAAGGTAAGAAGTGTTGGTGAGAAGGATTCTGGTGTTTTTCAACATGTGTTTCTGTGTCGGATCAGAAAGAAGAGTGTAAAGTGGTGCACTATAAGTTTATTCGTTGTGCTATAGAGAAGAAACTTGTGTGAATCATTTATAAAACTCTTTGAAATTCATAGTGAAATTTGTGGTGGTATGGCTTCGTGATTTTTTCGCGTTCTCAGATTTTTCCATGAAAAAATCGTGTTCTTTTATTGTTGTCTTTTTATTGTGCTTCTAGTTTAAATTTATTGTTCTGGTTTTCTAGAAGTTTGTGATCCTATTTCACTGTGACATTGAGAACTATTTAGAGAATTCCCGACAGATATTCATTAAACTTTCAATGATAGCCTCATCCTTCCCAAAGGGAGTTCAATTTCATATGAACAACATATAAAAGAGATGTGATGAAACGTAAGACAAACCTTATATAAAATAACATATGGTAGAAGCGGGATATGGTGAATTTGAATCAAACAAATGTGAGCTCTGAAACTTTCACACCTCGATCTCTCGTATGTTGTTGAGAACTGTGTTTTTATTAAGAGCCAAATTTTTAAAAGATAGATTTGACTATAGATAAAACACGACCCAAAGATTATGATCTCATTTTGCGAGAATTTTTTGAAATGAGGTTTGAGATTTCCCATGAGAGCAAGCCCATATGGTTAAGTACCTCTCTCAATAACAGGAGAGCATTTTCGATTAAGATTAGTCATTAAACATTGAATATTTAACTTATAATAATAGCAAACTTGATTTTAGATGTTAAAATTTATCATGTCAAGGTTAAGGCGGATGGTCGGGTAAATGATAATGAACTCGATCAAGATCATAAGGTTTCGTAGTCTCAGTTCATTGTGGTCCCTGATCCACATAGGCTGAGAAGGAAGTCAACTCAACTTGGCTAAAAATTTTATCAGCAACAATGGGTTGCGTAGTCCAAGGTACCCTTATAGATTTGGAATAGAAATTTTTCTAGGTGGACAAATTAAAGTAGATCATAACTGACAAAAAGTTTTGGGTCATTAATTGTACTCTTCTGGTTCACAACTAAAAGAGTAAAAAGTAGTTGTGCAATTTAAAGTTACAACTGTGGCCGTAATATAATTGCATCATTTGGTGGAACCCACCTGGTTAGAGGGCTCTGATCGTGGCCATTATATTTTATGGAGTCTTTGGGTCAAACCACGTGGATAGAAAACTTGGGTCACACCCTTACAGGTGTGAAATTACTTTAAGTGTGAATATATTGATATGTTGGACGTGACATTAGCTCTTTAGGAGTTGAGGTCAAACAAAAGCTTGTCACCCTTAATACACTCTTATGAATGTTGGATTGATTTTGTTTCAAGGTTTAAGTTATTGATTTTAAATTGGTTACTTCGAAAAATTAATTTAAAAAAATTTCACCTCTCCAATTGAAATCTTCTACAAGTTCGATCATCAACGAGGATTTTGGACATTTGAAATATTTACGTTTAAAGTTTATTTGAAATTCATTAGCACAGTATCTTTAACATATTAGTATTGTCAACTCCAGACCTAACAAGGATAAAGATCGGACTACATGATTTGAACTTGTAAATTTTATTTAGATGTTATTAAAATTACCAGGCTCGTCAACTCCAGTCCCTACCAGAAAAAATATCAGACTAGTTTGATGAGACTTAAAGCATTGCCCTATAAACAAGGTGCCCGATTGAGAGCATGTGCAACTTGGTGATGTTGGCTTTGATTTTATTTAAAACATGAGGGTTCTTTAATATTAAAAGAATCATGAATTTTTCAAAAGGATTTTGCACGCTTATCAGAGCAAAAAATATTTAAGTGAAAATTAGCTTGAACGCGCGAAGCATTCTTATACCAATTAAATTTAAGCACTAGTCAAGTTTGTTGGAGCACATGAAGGTTTATATGTTGTTTTACATGAATTTTGATGCAATATACCTTTATATTTTGAAATAGCACATTGAAGTTGGAAAATAACTTGAACTTCATCCAAGTTTTGCTAATTGCATAAATGTATGGTCTTTAGATGTATATACATAATCCTTGACACTCCAATCTAATGCAATTCTGACATTTATGTTCATTACAGTGTAACATGATATTTGGACGCACCCACAAGATACAACTGCACATTTTCTAAAATATTTGCACATATTTTAATTCATTAGATAAAAGTCCCAAAATATCTTAAAATATAAATGCAACCTTTGATATTACTTATCTTTGTTGACTGCACTTTGTTATCAAATGCATGCACACCTAAAAAAACATGTATCTTTAAATGCTTGCACAAATTTTGTTGACTGCACTTTGTTATATTCAAATCAAACATTATCTTCTAACTTATGAAGTCATAGAATCATTTAAACAACTTGAAAGTTTGTGTAAATGTTATAACTTTATGCTGCACACAAATCTTCATTTTTGAGCAGTTGACCATCTTCTGTAAGTTTGTAGATATATTGTGTTCTGGTGGTGAGTTTTCAAATTTCAAAAGCCCCATGTTTAAATTATTTTAAAACCTAAAAGGCTAAATTTAAAAGCCCAAATTCAAATTATTTTTAAGCCTAAAGAGCCTAAATTTAAAAGCCCAAGATTCAAATTGTTTCTTAGCCCTAAGAGCCTAAGTTTGAAAATGTCGGTTTTGAATTGACTTAAAACCCTATGAGCCTAAGATTAAAAACCCAACTTGAATTAATTTTCAAATCCTAGGAGCCTAAGTTTAAAAGCCCAATTTTTAAATATTTTACAAGTTCAAATAATTCACAATTTTGAGTTGTTTCAAAAAATTTAAACAGTTCAAATTTTTACTTATTCAGAAGTCCAAATTCACATAAAATTTCGGCAACCTTCTAGCATTTACCCCTAATAAAAGGCAGCGGGGAGAATATCAATCTGTCCAACTATCTATAAGACGCACTATCGATATTCTGAGACACTCTGGCCAGAGAGCAAAACAAAATAATTTAACCCACGGCATATAAGACACTATGGGTCTTCATTGTACCAACAAAAAAATAAATCACAAGCACATACTTTCCCTAATAGGTACTTTAATTTTTCTAAATGGTATTTAAAATAACAAACACTATTAAACAAGTAGCAAAAGATGTACTTAGAAAATCAAAAGAAAAAATTTCTTTAAATAAAAATAGTTGGGGGTGGAATAATAATGTGCAAGAAAAGATAAAATATAAAAAGTTACATTATAAAAATTGGTTTAATTGTAAAAGCTTAGAGAACTGGGAAAAACATCAAACGATCCGCAGGGAGTCTAAAAGAACAATATGTGACGCTAAAAATTCTGATTTTAATGATCTTTATAATAGATTAGATACTAAGGAGGGTGAAATATATATATATATAAACTAGCCAAAATAAATAAAAAAAGAAAAGTAAAGATTTAGCTCAATTAAAGTGTATTAAAGATGAAAATCAAAAAGTGTCTTTCATAGAAAAAGATAATCATCATAGTGGATGAGTTATTTTGATAAATTTTTTAATGAAGTTTCTGAAAATATGATCGATCTTAGTGATCTTAATATCATCAATAATAATAAAACATTTCATTTTTACCGTCGCATTAGTAAAAAAGCAATTGAGGAGGCTTTAAAGAAAACCAAGGGAGGAAAGTCTGTAGAACCTGATGATATCACAATTAAAGTATGAAATTGTTTAGGAGATGTGAGAGTTTCTTGGCTTACTAAACTCTTTAATATTATTTTAAAAATTAAAAAGATGCCTGAGAAGTGGAGGAAGAGTATTTTGGGCCCCATTTTTAAGAATAAAAGGGATGCACAAGAGTGTGCAAATTATAGAGGAATTAAGTTGATGTGTCATACTTTAAAATTATGGGAGAGGGTAACTGAACATAGGTTAAGACGTATTACAAAGATTTCACATAATCAATTTGGATTTATGTCGGGCAGGTCTACTATGGAATCTATACATTTATTAATTTCTCATAATCAATTTAGATTTATGTCGGGCAGGTCTACTATGGAAGCTATACATTTATTGAGAGGCTTGATGGAGAAGTTCAGAGATAATAAGGAGAATCTACATTTGATTTTTATTGATTTAAAAAAAACTTACGGAGAAGTTCAGAGATAATAAGGATAATCTACATTTGATTTTTATTGATTTAGAAAAAGCTTATAATTTGGATTTATGCCGAGCAGGTCTACTATGGAAGCTATACATTTATTGAGAGGTTTGATGGACGATTTATGCCGGGGTTTATGCCAGACAGGTCTACTATGGAAGCTATACATTTATTGAGAGAGAGATAATAAGGAGAATCTACATTTGATTTTTATTGATTTAGAAAAAGCTTACGATAAAGTCTTTATGTCGGGCAGGTCTACTATGGAAGCTATACATTTATTGAGAAGTTTGATGGAGAAGTTCATTATGTCGGGCAGGTCTACTATGGAAGCTATACATTTATTGAGAGGTTTGATGGAGAAGTTTAGATAACAAGGAGATCTACATTTTGATTTTTATTGATTTAGAAAAAGCTTACGATAAGGTTCTAAGAGATATCCTTTAGAGAGTTCTGATTTTTATTGATTTAGAAAAAGCTTACGATAAGGTTACAAGAGATATTCTTTGGAGAGTTCTTGAGAAGAAAGGTGTTGATATGACTTATATTCAAGACATTAAAGATATGTATACTAGAGTTGTTACTTGTGTTCGAATTGAAGGAGGATCGACCAAATATTTTTCTATTTCAGTTGGATTACATCAGGGATCAGTTTTAAGCCCATATCTTTTTGTTTTAGTTATGAATGGTCATACTGGACATTTACAGGAGAATGTACCTTGGTGTATGCTTTTTGCTGATGATATCCTTCTCGTGGATAAGACGAGAGAAGAAGACCAAGTGTATGCTTTTTGCTGATGATATTCTTCTCGTGGATAAAACGAGAGAAAAAGCCCAGGAGAGCCTTGGTGTATGCTTTTTGCTGATAATATTCTTCTCGTGGATAAAACGAGAGAAAAAGCTCAGGAAAAACTTGAATTATGGAGGTCTGCAATTCTTCTCGTGGATAAAACGAGAGAAAAAGCCCAGGAAAAACATGCTGATGATATCTTCTCGTGGATAAAACGAGAGAAAAAGCCCAGGAAAAACTTGAATTATGAATGATATCCTTTTCGTGGATAAAACGAGAGAAAAAGCCCAGGAAAAACTTGAATTATGGAGGTGCATTGGAGAGTCTAAAGGCCTTCATTTGAGTAGAACTAAAACTGAATACATGGAATGTAATTTTAGTAGAAATAGCTCTAGTGACAGAAATGTAACTTTGGGTGATCAAATTATTAAAAGGTATAAACGATTTAGATATCTCTGGTCGGCCATTCAAAGCGATAGTTATATAGATGGGGATGTTAATAGTAGAATTCAAGTTGGTTGGTTGAAGTGGAGGAATGCTACGGGTCTTTTGTGTGATAGAAAAGTAACCCTTAGACTGAAAGAAAAATTTTATAAGACGGTGGTGAGACCAACAATGCTCTATGGCGGTGAATGTTTCTGAAAGGAAAATTTTATAAGATGGTGGTGAGACCTGCAATGCTCTATGGCGCTGAATGCTGAAGGAAAATTTTATAAGACGGCGGTGAGACCTGCAATGCTCTATGGCGCTGAATGTTGGCCTTCAAAGAGAAGCATAATAATAAGTTAAGTGTTGCCGAGATGAGAATAATTAGGTGGATGAGTGGAAAATTTTATAAGACGGTGGTGAGACCCTGTAATGCTCTATGGCGCTGAATGTTGGCCTTTAAAAACGTTTATAAGACAGTGGTGAGACCTGCAATGCTCTATGGCGCTGAATGTTGGCCTTTAAAAGAGAAACATAAACGGTGGTGAGACCTGCAATGCTCTATGGCGCTGAATGTTGGCCTTTAAAAGAGACAACATAATATGGTGGTAAGACCTGCAATGCTCTATGGCGCTGAATGTTGGCCTTTAAAAGAGAAGCATAATAATAAAGATTAAGTGTTGCCGAGATGAGAATGATTAGGTGGATGAGTGGCTTTACACTTAGAGACAAAATGAGAAATGAATATATCTAAGTGTTGCCGAGATGAGAATGATTAGGTGGATGAGTGGCTTTACACTTAGAGACAAAATGCTAGTGTTGCCGAGATGAGAATGATTAGGTGGATGAGTGGATTTACACTTAGAGACAAAATGCGAGCCGAGATGAGAATGATTAGGTGGATGAGTGGCTTTACACTTAGAGACAAAATGCGAAATGAGCATATCCATGATAGGGTTGGTATAGCTCTTGTGACATACAAAATTAGAGAAAGTCGTCTTAGATGGCTTGGTCACATTAAGCGTCGACCATCTGATGATCCAATTAGGAGAGTGGATGTTTTAGATTCGACTTGTGTTAAGAAAGGCAGAGGTAGACCTAGGAAGACTTGGGCTTATTGTATTAAAAATGATCTTAATTTACTAGAACTAAATGAAAATATGACACTAAATAGGACGCAATGGAGAAAAAGGATTCATGTAGCCGACCCCATGTAGTGGGATTAAGGCTTTGTTGTTGTTGTTGTATTTAATGCCCTGAACAAGTACTCATGTTTCTCAGGATGGGTATTTATATCCCTGATTTTTAATTGAAAACTTCCAAAAGAGTACACAATTTCTCTGAATAATACATAATTCCCCTGAACAAATACTCGAGCTTCCCCGAATTAATATTTTAAGAAAAATTCCCTTGCCACATTTTGTTACACCTTTGAATGTGAAATCGAAGATGTTCGGGATCGCTGAAATAAGATCGATAAGATGATGGAATCAATGAAATGAAAACGTGAATATTGATTTTTCTGAATTTTTTTATTATATATATATACATATATGTAATGAGGGAAGAAAACTTTAGATTTAGATAGGAAGGAGGTCGGGTCAGGGTTGGTCTCAGGCTTGGGCTCAGTTCGAATAAGAGGGCTCGATTTTTGCATCTCGAGTAGGGAGAGGGGCGAAGGAATAAAGTGAGGTCCTTGGCTCGGTCATATAAAGTAGTCTAGGTCTCGAGTGCAGGAATGGTAGAGGGTGGTTCGGCTTAAGGCACGGTAGCAAAGGAAGTGAAGTTGGGAGGAATGGTGGAGACGGGCTAGATGCATTAAATGAAATGGGGCAAGACTTACAACACTAAAAGGAAGAGGCAAACCAGCTTATCTATCGTGTGAAATAGAAGAAAGGTGGAGGGTCTCTGGCATAAGTTGAGTCTACGGGTGGAGTAGGACAAAATGATGGGAGTTTCACAATTTGTTCGTTGTGATCCCCTAGTTGGCTTTTCTGCTAACTTTAGTCGTGACTATATTAAGAGGGAGAGGAGATGGCGCAAAAAAGGTGAGAGATGTTTTGAAGGTTTTTGTATGTCGTGATCTGACATTGTCTTCCCAGCTTGCTTTGGTCATAGTTGTATTGAGATGGAGATGAGCAAGTGCTATGCAAACAGGAGGATGGGGCTTTGATTGGAGCGGCAAATTCTTCTCACTATGCATGTAGAATCGGGAGAAAGATGGGAGTTTCGAAGGAATTTGCACACTGCAATACCATCATTGCCTTTCCAGCAAATGCTTGAGGTCTTCTACGACTTCTATGTCACACGAACACAACAAGAGATCATGGAAAGGCTGCAATCGAGAGGAAGGAACCGGGCTTCGGCTTCATTGTGTATAGGGAGGAATAGGAAGATTATGAGGTCTATGTACAAAATGATCTCGTCGTTGTTTTTCCTGCTAGTCCTAATCATGACCATATTGCTCGAACAGGTAGAGAGAGGGCTTCAAATGCGTGCGAATGTCACATAGATATAGTGAGGGTTTCATTATGTCGTGCAACAACTTTTAAAACCAAATGAGTGGGCAGTCTTGCAGGAGCAATTAGGGTCTTAATTCTTTTTTATTTCTCTTTTACTCATTTTTTTACGGTCAACAATAACAAATTTGGTATTCAATTATTATCATAGAAAACTTAAGAATTGGTTTGATAGAGAAACAACTCGAGAAAATAAAAAAATACACAAAAGCACAAGTATGCGCTCATTTATTAATAATGATGCATGCGTGCAAACTTCTTTTTTTAATGCAATCAAAAAAATATACCCATGTGTGTATGTGAGAGAGAGAGAGAGAGAGCACTTATCCATCAAATAAATAGGAAAACTAACTTGATTGAAATCTTAACACAAATCATTACAAAAGATGTGCGTCAAATTCTTGCCTCAACAAATTTTTACAATACAAGATTGAGATCTCTTTTTCATTGCAAACATTGGATTGGGAGCACAAGGGTGGGTATCGATGGGTGGGGAGACAACGGAGGGAGAGAAAGTTGGGTTGGTGGTGCTAGGATTAAGAAGTTGAAGATGTTGATATTCGAGGGGAGGACATGCACAGATGGATATATCGGGTAGAATGATACTTTGAATTGAATTGACTAGCTGGTGAGGAGAAGCTCATGGTAGCAAGGTAATGTTTGGAACATAAAACTCTAGCATAGTATCAATAGAGGGAAGCTAGAAACCCGATCTGATCGTGAGAAGAATTGAAGCATTGTTTATTATAACATTTCCAAGTCATTCGAGCGATTCGATGCCTTTAATCAGAAGGGGACTATCATTGAATATATAGAGAGATTTGAGCTATTGTAGGGATGCTGAGGGGGGATTTCTGAAGCACAATTGAAAGGGGATTTCATGAAGATTCTAAGGGCCGACATACAGGCAACACTCTGACTATTGAGACCACGCGATTTAGGGAGACGATGGAGCTACTCTGAATGATCAAGGACAAGAACCATATGGAGAAGGCCAGTAGGAGCAGCACAGATGGAGCATTGTATCAAACTGCTACAACCACAACGATACCAAAAACTCAAATAGCAAAAGTCCAGAGGGAGGCTGCACAAGACAGGAATAATGAATCACAACGAGAAGCAACACTCAAACATAATGCCATTGCCAAGGCATTATGTTCTCGATGTGGTGAGAAGTTTACCACAAGACATCATTGCAATGATCGAAAATTATAAGTCTTCATAGTGCGTGACGAGGAGACGGGATAAAAAAATACAGACAGTTGTGGTTGAATGCTCTCACTTTTTCCCACCTTGAGAACAATGTGTCTTTTGAGGGGAAGTATTGTTACGTCGGTGCATAGTCTAAAGACAATTTGGTCTTTTATATGACTGTGGGCAATTAGTCTCTTATTATTATTACTATTGTTGTTGAGTATAAATATGCATATCATGGTTAGGGTTAAGTTTATGCATGAGATTGAGACTTATATATTAGGTTTAGTGTTTTGGAGAGATTTCCGACCTCTCAAATTATAAGAATTGGAGATCACCCACCTCTCGAATTGTAGGTGCTTATCTTTTGTATTTCTGTGAATTATTAGTGTTGTATTGTTTTGATTTGGTGTTCCGGAAATAAAATGTGTTTGTCCTATTGTTTGTGGAAAATCATTTCGATTTTGACGTCAGATCGTACCAGACACCTAACCACATAATTAGAAAGTTGATTTAGTTTGTTATCTAACAGCTCTACTAGAATTGAATAATGCCAAAAATCATAAATCATTCTCAGAAGTCGAAAGAGTAAAAGTAGTCGTACCTCCCTGTATATGCGCCTAACTCAGATATTTATTAGATATTGCAGTGCTCGTGCCATAATATGACAGTGAAACTATTGAACCCGTGCATTCTATAAGAACCAATCCTTCTCTCCATTCATTTCTATTGAGTGCTAGTTAATGAATTAACAGTAACACTGGGTTACAATTCCTTTTTAACAGCTGCCGACACTGCCTTTGGTCTACCAGTCTTCTTAGTGTTTGGTTTAAATTAATTCTACAAAGGGTGAGTGGTTAGCATGACCAGAGGAAACTGAACAAAAACTGGTCCAATCAATTGTGGCAGGTGATGTGAGTGTCTAATGTCATATGTGATCCTTGTGCTGGAAAATGGATTGAAGAAATAGGTACAAGTTGGATCATTGTTCAATGAATTAGATAATATGCCACTGAAATCCTACAATGGCTAATTACTGCATCATTAAGATAAATATATGGAAGAAATATGGTAAACAAACACATGAGCTACGACTAAGGTTCGATATATTTAATAGATGAAATAAGACAAGGCACAAATTTGTAGTTTTTATGACAATTAAGTGCAGCAAACCTCCCCTCTAAGCTCAGCATAATAAACAGATGCAAAGCCGCCTTGTCCAATTTTGTTAGCCATACTGAAGTCATTTGTAGCCTTAGCAAGTTCTTCAAGAGAGAATTCTACTGATTTTTCCACACTGTGGCCTGTGGCTGCAGCAATACTGCCTCCTTGAGAAGCTACTGTGGTGTTTTTATCTGAGGTAGCTGCAAAAGCCAAGGAAAAAAGAAGCATTAAACATATCAAAACACAGTTTATGCCATTTAAATTAATCTGAGAAACCAAGATGTTGAGGTAAGTCCTCTTTTTTGTCATGAGAGAGAGAATGGAGAGAGCTGGGAGAGTAAGTTGAAGAATCTATTTATATTTAAGGGATTTATTAGCTGGCTTAGTAGGATTTTATGTAAACAAGGATGAGTATCTATTTATTCGCTACCACCTCACCGCCTCAAACACTCGAAAAATAAAACATGCCAGCTTAACTCCTAAAATCTCAGGTAATACATATTCCAGAATAAGCATGTCATTTGTGCTCATCGCTATGGCGATGTGTCAAAATATGCCTAATTCAATGTAGCAACTTATAATAATACTTCTATTTTTCCTGTTTTTCTTTTTACCTTTCTTGTTTACATTTGTTGTGAATTTAGCCTAAATGATTTTAAGTATAAAGTTTGAATCAATTATTCACCATATCAATTATTAATTTTTTCTCTTAATTTCTAATCTTTTTCTTATTCTTTCATAATGGTGTTCAACATACCAAACTAGTCCTTATACTTCTACATTGTTCTCCATAATCAGTTATTTTACATTACCGAGTATTCATCTAAGCAACTACACAAAAGCCTATATTTGATACGTAGACAATTCATAGTCAAGCCCCTCAAGCTATATAACAAATTATGACAACAGTTCAGCTTACTACTGCTAGTTAACTTGTAACCCTGAGTATTAGCACCCTAAAGCCATGATTTTTACTACTTGGGAGTCTGTCAAGACGTGGTGTCAGCTGCAAACTTGATTTTTGGCTTCTGTATTGGGCGTGGGCGATAGCAGGAAATCAGCGAAAAGAAACGGAAGGAAGAAAGGAATAGAAAAACTTATAAGGAGGATTTATGCAAGGAAACCCATTTGATGTAAATATGGACATGTATCTTCATGTGTGGATTAATTAAGACCTAGATAAAAATCAATGTGTTCTGCTGCCTTCGGAAGTGGTTTTTATACAAAATTAAAATGTATCGTACATGTTACCATCCATGATAAGAAGCTGCTAGCAGAACTAATTATCATATTAATTAAGACATTCGGTGTCAGATTGGGGATGAACTAGTTGGTAAAGAACTTTGTTATAATCGAATGCTAGAAAAGGCAAGTGAAATTTAATTTGTTTGAGGAGAAATTATTTTATTTTACCTGTGATATGCATGCACAATCTTCTAAAGTTGAAAAGTATCTGCAAAGTGGTGAACTATTATTTCTAGCCAATTAGAAGTCTTAAATAAAGATGTGTGGAATTCGAAGAACTCTGTTATTGTAGAATTTTTTATGTATGTCATAAAAAATTGTCAAGGCTACTGCCAGAAAGAAAAGTTGAATAGAAAAGTTGAATTTGGTATTGACATGCAGCAAGGGGCATCTACAATTTTCATATCTTTTTATAGGATGGCTCCGAAAAAACTATAGGAATTATGTAAGAAATGAAAGATAAGGGTTTTAATAGGCCAAGCAATTTGCTTTGGGCGCTCCAGTATTATTTATCAAGAAGAAATATAGAGTTATGCAATTGTGTATTGATCATAGAGAAATGAACAAGATGTCAATCAGTAATAAATATCCACTGCCAATCATCAATTATTTATTTGATCATTTAGAGGGCACTACTGTATTTTCCTGATGTGATTTGAGATTGAGATATCATCAGATCGAGACAATGAGACATACAACTAAGACAATTTTTAGGACCAAGTATAGTTTTTATGAATTCTTAGTTATGTATTTTTGTCTAATAAACGACCTTGCAATTTTTATGAAACCGGTGAATCAAATATTCAAGTCTTATGTGGATCAATTTGTCATTGTCTTTAATGATGATATTATGATTTATTCAAAAATCAATGATGATAATGTGACGCATTTGAGAATAGTATTGGAGTTGCTTATCAATAAGAAGTAAATAAGGAGAAAATAAATTCAGGCAGAATTAAGAGTTTTCTTCTTTAGAATGCCGCATTAAAACCCTTATTTATGCACGTATTCTTTTCCTTTTAAGTTAAATATTTAGATTAGGAAAACATATTATTAAGTTAAGTAAAATATATTATGCACTTTATTATGTACCTAAAATAGATTGTACATAATATTATTTATAGCAATGAAAGGTAAGAAAAAAGATATTCAGTCTATTCACAAAAACTTTGACATGGTATCAGAGCATGAATCAGTCTGAATCCTTGGTATTTTTCAGCAGTAGCCCTAGTCGCGATCTTCTCATCGCAACATCTTCGTTCGCGACATCTTCGACATCTTTGTTCGCCTGCTTCTGCCTTAGTCGCGCCACTTCGGCCTTAGTTGTGCCATCTTCGTTCGTCTGCTTTTGCACTGCATTAGTCGCCTCACTTCGGCCTTAGTCGTACCATCTTCATTCGTCTGCTTCTGCTTCGTTTGCCTGCTTCTGCTTTGTTCACAAAAATCTTCGTGTCGTCTCTGCACTAGTCGCGCCACTTCACCACCTAGACCTTCTCACAGCACGGGAACTAATCGCAGGGTCTGGTTCGACTTCGCGTGATACTATGAAGGAGAGGGCTCCCAAATTTGAGTGCACAGACAACTTTTGCTCCCCTTCTAGTCGCCTCTGCCCTAGCCACGATCTCCTCTTTATCCTGCGCCTCTTCAACCTACGCCCAACGCAGTGGATGCGTGTTGATTTCGATCAACCACCTTCTTGATAAATTATTTGTGAGTGGCAATTCTGTTTAGAATGTCTTCGGTCATTTAAGATGTAATTAACTAATCTGATAGCTAAGCTTTCCTTAAATCTTAAATGACCGAAGTCACTTAAGAATACTCTCGATAAAAATCAAGAAAGATTGTCTTCGAGGAGGTCAAAAGAATAGAACTTTTCAACGAAATCAGGCAAAAAGGTGTGCAAAAGGGGAATGACTCAGATTTGGAACATTTATTATAGAATTCAAAGGAAGAAGAACTAGAGGATGTCACAGATCTAGAGAAGATCCTTGGTGACTTCCCAGTCTACCCTATGGTTTGGCTTCAGTTTCGAGAAGAAATATTCAAGTATTTTATCTCGTCAATTTTATTTATTTAGGGCTTACATTCGTGTGAAACGACCACACAAATAGCTTGAAAGATGTGAAGATTTAGGTCATAACGAACGACAACCTCATAATCCTAAAACGAGTTAGGGCTTAGATCGTACAGCAAAGCTATACAAATGCCTAACAAAAAATTTGAGGATTTATGTTGCGCTAGTCGAACAACCTCGAAATCTTATGGATTGTTATTTTAATTTTTAGGAAATGAATGGTTTAGCTGGGGAAAACATGTTATGTTGTTGAAGATGATCGTGCTGCCCACCGCGCTAGTTCCAAACTCCTTATCGTGACCAGTTTAAATTTTCTAGGGCGTCAGGTTATAATGTCAAATCCAGCGACCTTATGGTTGTAGTTCTTCAGATATTTTATAGGAAACATGTTGAAGTTACACAGTGTATAATATAACAGTAGAGTATGTAGCACAGGACAAGCAATAGAGTATGCAGTAAAGAAAGCAATACAATATGCAGTGTAAAGAAAAGTAAAGGTACAACACGAAAGTGATTATAAGAGAATAACATGCTGTAAACATAAAACAAACCTGTATACCTGGGAGATTTGTTGTTCCTTAGGTGTAATTGATGCAACAGGTACAAGCAACAAAATTTGAGGAAGCAGGCTGAAATGCTTTAAAGAAACATC
The DNA here is from genome assembly GCA_002079205.1 of Phalaenopsis hybrid cultivar. NCBI lineage: Eukaryota > Viridiplantae > Streptophyta > Magnoliopsida > Asparagales > Orchidaceae > Phalaenopsis > Phalaenopsis hybrid cultivar. The sequence goes on along the minus strand of JXCR01122333.1, from coordinate 48,548 downwards.
GTCCAGAAATCTCGAGAAAGATCGTCAAAAGACTCACGACAAGAGAAATGCGAGGAAATCAACGAATCGATAAATTGATTAAAATCATAGAAAACACGGGAAAATCCCGAAAGAGGATCGCGAGTGCTTTGTTCAAAAAAATTCGATAATACATATAAAAAAGTCAGAAAAGAGGGGACCATAAGCACTCGAGTCGGGTTAAGCTCAACTATATATTAGTACTCGATGGTCGTCGAAGGCTACTCGATCACCCGGATGTATAAAACCCGTCACTTAACTAAAAGGGTGTCCTATCGAACCTAACTCAAGAGTGTATTCTTTAGCCTAAACAGGTGATCAACATGTGGACAACCAATATTTAAAATGTATTTAAAATTTATGTTTTCAGCATGCACATAGATTTCAAACATGCGAAAAGTGGGCTGTATCAATTTTGTATGTAGCGAAAAATGTATTTTTGTTTTGCAAAAAAGTGTGTTTGTTCATATCAAATTTGTTTTTATCAATTTTGAAAAGTAGTTGTCCACGAGTCGATCGCGCTACCGGGCATAAGACTACCAACAACCTAAGAAGATTCGGGTCAACTCTTGCTAGTCTTGTGTGGGTGAATGATATTGTCATCCTACAGCTCACCGGATTCTTGAATCGGATCCTAATGGGTTCCTGAATCGGATCCCGATGTCGTACGATGACATATCATTATGTTCTATCTCTGGTGTGTCTTTGTCATCACCGCCCTAAGTCCCAAAATAAAACCGACCTACTTGCGACCTTGCTTAATGGTTTCACGTATAGCAAAAGGTTATACGTGGACACTTATGCATCGGACATAAGCATAAAAAACCGAACCAAGAAGCAAGAAAAAAAAGAACAAAAATGGGGTGAGAGAAAAGGAAGAAATATTACATCAGTACTACGCACTNTCGATCGGAGCTTCGCGAGAAAGGAAGAAATATTACATAAGTACTATACTACGCAAGTAAAAATAACGTGCGTAGCCAATCAAAACTCGCCACGACATCTCGCGTGGTAGAGCAAAAAAACGGCGCAGTAACACGGGGAATATTCCCTCCTGTGTTATTCATGTGTTATTGCGCGTTATTCATGTGTTATTGCATGTTATTCATGTGTTATTGATACATTATTGTGTTATTATAACACCAAGAATATTCTCAGGATACAATAACACATGAATAACACACAATAACACTTGAATAACACTATAAATATTCCCGACAGAGAAAAAAACGACGCAGTAACACGGAGGAATATTTTCTCCCGTGTTATTCTTGTGTTATTGTGTGTTATTCATGTGTTATTGTGTTATTATAACACCAGGAATATTCTCAGGATACAATAACACATGAATAACACACAATAACACATGAATAACACGGGGGAGAATATTCCCCGTGTTACTGCGCCGTTTTTTTTTTTGCGTCGCGCGGGATATCGTGGCGTGATTTCATTGGGTACGCACGTTACCCTACGTGCGTAGTACTGATGTAATATTTTTTCAGAGAAAAGAGACCGATCCACCTAAAACCCTGAAAAGACGGAGGACGGATCAACCCTCAAAACTCGTAACAAAAAGACCTGAAAAGGAAGACCCAAAGATCCTTGAATCAATCCAGAAAGATATCACTTTCTCACGTTTTTAAAAATGGCTGAACCAGAGTCAAAATGGCCTCACACACCAGTGACTTCCTAACATCAGTGCCCAGCTCCCAAAGACATCTTTTATGAAATTAATTTAATCTAACCAAATGCTTTTTCAAAATGAGACTTAGAAATCTCCCAAACTTCACAAAAGGAAAATAACTCGGAGAATATCATCACTAGTACTCCCAAACCCATGCAAAAATCAGGATCTTCCAACTTTCACATTAATCAATGGCTTCATAAATCAAATAAGAATAAAATCTTCTCATATAACCAAATAAATGCTCACGGTCGGGGTCAATAGAGTTGAGTATAACCACCAAGGCTTTTGGTCAAAGCAAAACAGGGTCAAAGAGACTCGCGGCCAAGGCAACCCAAGGCACAGAAGGAGAGGAGGCTCGCGGCTAAGGCAACCCAAGGCCAAAAGAGACTCACGGCCAAGGCAACCCAAGGCACAGAAGAAGAGGAGGCTTACAGCTAAGGCAACCCGAATCACTTATATGAAGATATTTGATATACATAAGAGAGTACAAGATATAACCCTTATTTTGGAATAACATATTTGATCCATCAATAATCATCCAAATCTTCAAGCACAATAAAACGGACTAGATTAAATTAAGCCATCCCCAATAGGTCTTACGGGTAGGAGCTAAGGCTAGTAAAAGTCAAAACCCAAAGCCACCTCTCGGACAGGGGCAAAACAAGGCAAAACCGAGCTCCCAACCAGAGTAAAACCGAATTTTCCCATAGCTATGGAACAGGGACAAGAATAAACACCACAACAGGCTCTCGGGTAGGAGCTAAAACAAGCAAGTCGAGTTCCCAAATCAAGCCAAAATAAATCCCTCAAGGTTAACAAGTAAAGCTCACATAACCAAGACAAGATCTCAATCCAGAACCCAACCTCCAACCCTTCCAAGGTGAAAACCGAGTCCCTAAAGAGATCAAATCAAAGCTTTAAAGGCTAATCAAACGCAGTATATGATAGCAAATCGAAACCCAACAATTTTTAGGTAAACCGAAAACCAGCAGGGGCAAAAAGAATAAAACCACATCCCAAATCAAACAAAAATAAGCCTCATAATCAGGCAAGAGTCAAGAGCTAGAGCAGGTAAGACTGAGCCCCAATGGACTCAAGGCTAAAATAGGGCCCAAGCATAGATAGAAACTCAAGCTTTAACAAAAATTAAAATTCCAGTTACTTCATGGTGAAACCGATTCATTTAGAACCAAAGAGTAGTTCACATGCCTTTTGAAACATCAAGATATAGAGCCAGCATATGTCTTAAACAAAAGCAAGAATATAGAGAGTATATTTAGGCCCCCAACTTAAATATTCCAAGCATGAAACAACTTCCAATAGAAGTTTAAACAAAGTGATGCCTCGTGAGGTGCTAAACCCAACCACCAAAACAAGTTACAAGACTTGTCGAATTAAATAAATCCTCCCACAACATGTATTTCAAGCAAGGAAGAGCCATAAGAAACCAAAGCCGAGCCCCAAAACAAGCATGAAAGGCCAAATAAACTCTCTAATATCTCATGCTAAATAAGAATAGATCAAAAGCCTCATAATACATATCCCAACATGCTTGCAAGAAGAGTCAACATCAGCTCAAAGCTACATTTTCAATTATTTCAACTTGCTTTTGAACAAAAAGAGAAAAGATGAGCTAACATCGTCTCAAAGTCACGTTTCAACTTTCTTATTCACAGTAATAGAAATATGTCATAGTTTTACCATTTTAAGCAAGTAGGGAAAAGTGAAAAGCCGATAACATGCTATACTTCTATCCTTCTAAACAGGTAATCAAATCTAGCCCTTAAAGTATGCTTGCACTTCTATTCCTAGATGCTTGAGTATCATGTATTCAAAAATATAAGTGCCAACTAAGTAGGCATGCTGTATCACCCATCGCACCGAGCTAACAGGGGCTCGGCAGGGCAAAATCAAAAACAGGGCAAGACACAAAAGGCGAAAAGGAACCTCCTTGAAGCAAAAGAAAGTAACACAGGAACTTTAAAGGCACTCCCCAACTTCAACTCCTCCAACAGCAAGAGGAAACCAATTCAAGCACCAGAAAATTAAAGCAGTAAGTGAGAAAAGAAAATGACAGAATTTCCTCCCTCAGAGATTTTCGACATACCCTACAGGGCTACAAAACTGAGCTCTAATATATATCAGAGAAGGAGAAGAATGATTAAGAAGATATGACAGAAGGATCGAGCGCAGATGATACGATCCTCGCGGAGGCCACACTCTGCGGCAAGGAGGGTCGAGAGCAGAGAATACGATCCTCGCAAAGGATAAGATCCTCGGCAATAATAAGGGGATGGGTCGTCTGTGAGATTGTCTCGCGTGCAAGAGGCGAGCGCGGGAGTGAAGGTCCAACGGCACAGGAAGGACGCAGGTCAGACGAACGAACGAACAGAGCTAGGGCTGAGGCCCATGGGTTCGAGAAAAGCGGTGGGGAGGGGAGTAGATAGATTTAGGTTTAAATAAATAATAATAATAATAATAATATCATATATTATTATAATTACACCTAACTTATATATCCTTCCCCAGACGCGTCGTCGCAGTGGAACGAATGTCTCTCCTAGGCAAAATCGATGTTCCGGACGCATCGGCGGAGTCCGTTTCGTCATCCGAAGTCGTTCGGGCAACCTCGTCGTCGATCGGGTCAAAAATGCATCCCGGTCCGAATCCTATCAAAATTCCGGTATAAGTTCAATAAAACAGGAAGGTGCAGAGGACGGCGGCGCCAAATCAACGAGTACAGCCAATCCTAACGCCGACGGTCCTATAGAAATACTCTCTGAGTTCCTTTAGAGTAGTTTTATCTGCTTAGAAATAACGGTCAAAACTACTATATGGAACGTCAAGTCGAGCGAAGAAAAGTTCAGAATTGCTAACGGGGAGGGCTCATTCACTAGTTTTCTAGGAGCAGTCGACAGAAAGGTCATACGGCTAGATCCTAGGCAACTAAGGAGGGGAAAACTGCACCTCAATCAAAAGCGAGGTCAACAAAAACGCTTTCAATTGGAACTTGATATGAGTAATTATAGTAAGGGAAATCCCTCAATTGAATAATATTATTATGGCTTTATAAATTTATGGAACGAATATACTGGCATTATCTATGATAAGATGTCAAAGAAGAACTTAGCTAATCTTCAGGCTATCATGAAGAAAGTCGTCGTGATCAGTTTTTAATGAAGCTCAGACCTGAATTTGAAACTGTTCGGGCTGGGTTGCTGAACAGAGATCCGGTTACTTCTTTGAATGTCTGTTTTGGTGAATTACTGTGCGAAGAAAAAAGATTGACGACACAAGCTGCTATTAGCACAACAGGTAGATCATCGGAAATAGTTAATATTGCATATGATGCTTAGACCAAAGGGAATGGAACAGTGCAGTGCTATAGCTGCAAAGGATTTTGTCATATTGCACGCAACTGTAGTAAGAAGCTATGTACTTATTGCAAGCAAAAGGAACATATTATTACGAAGTGTTCAAAACGACCTCGGAACTGCAAACCACAAACCACAAGCCACAAGCCACAAGCACTTCATGTCACGGTATCTGACACTCACAATCCTGACGCGACATCCACTAGCAATAATCAATCAGTTCTTACACCAGATATGATTCAATAGATGATTATATCTGTCTTTTCTGCTCTCGGCCTTCAAGAGAAAGGTAAAATTATTATTTTTGTTCCTTCTTCTTGGTTTGTTGATCAGGCGTCACAAATAATATGACTGACACAATTTATTTATTGCATAACCAACGACCATACACTGGTATTCAACATATTCAAGTTGTTGATGAAAATAATATTTCAATTACGATAGTTGGTCAACTCCTCCTTTAAGCATGTCTTGGTTTCTACTAAATTATCTACTAACTTACTCTCTATTGGTCAAATTGTGTATAATAACTGTGACGTGCATTTTCTTGTGATGGTTCTATTGTGCAGGATCAAGTGTCGGGGAAGGTGATAAGAGATAACAATAATGTAAATTTTTCTTCTTCATTGTTAAATTCTGCATCGAAGCTTTGACATGTCTTTATTTCGGCAAAATTGCTCCTTACAAAAATCAGTAAAGTGACGAAGAAAAGTGCTATATTGAACTACTGTATTCAAACTGAAAGACCTATCAATGTGGGTGCTATAATAGCAAAATTTACTCTTTATTTGATTCTGAATAGGTCTAATCTTGGCCTTGGACATCCATTCACAATATTTTTGTTTTGTAGCCAATCACAACTTTCATATGAAAATTGGGAAAAAAGTGTTTCTTAAGCCTATGGACCCAGTATTAAATTGCGATTACTTAGAAAATGGAGAAATCGATGACCGAAATATTCTTATGGATCAATCATCTCAAAACTCATCACCTATATGACCCAGATTTTCGGATAGTTCATTTGTTATTTTGAAGAAAATTAAGAAGTTGGAGAATGAGATGAGTAATATTTTGAATGTGATTAGCAGTATTTTCGATCAATTCGACCATTTGGATTGTGGGATTAAAGAGCAATTTGATCACACTGGACTTAGTTTGAATTTATATATATAAATGTGAAGTTGTTTGTTGTTTGTGAAAATTTGATTTTAGTAGATTATTTAATTATGAAAATTAAAGTGAATTTAAACTAATTAGAAGATTGAGTGTTTTGGTGTACAACGATTTTTACAAAAAAAATTGAAAAATGAAATTTTAAGCGTTGGCGCCTAGGCGCCAAATCGACTGAGTCATTAAATCCGCGAAAATGAACAGTGCCAGCCATTTTTATGTTTTGGATCGTCTTCTACCTTGCGACTAGGTGAATAGCAAACTAGGGCTTCCAAATACTCATTTGAGGCTATTTTAGGACTAGAAATTCTTGAAATTCATCTTTTCTTGGTAAGAGTTTCACTTTAACTTAGAAATTTTTTAATTTCACGATGGATTTCTCCTACATTATGTGAAAACCGAAAATTAGAGATTTTGGAGAAATTTAGTGAAACCATGGTGTGAAGTTTCTTAGCAATAATTTTGATTTTAGGAGTTTATTTTATCTTTATAGCGAATTTATGAGAAAATATTTTGAATTTTTAGAACTCATATGGCTCCTAAAATGAGGAAGATGAAGGGAAAGGAGGCTTATGATATGAGAAAATTTGTAAACATCAAGGCCCAGCATCATTATAACACTCAACTCATGACAAGAAAACTTATTCAGAAACAAGCATTTTACAATCCCAGCGGTCCTATTGAAGGATTATTGTGGCGAGAAATTGGGAAACCTTCTGCTAATTCACTGTTGCAGCAGTTGTCTAGATCGTTCGGGAATTCCATGCAAACCTACTACAAGCTATGGATGATCAAGTATTTGTTCGAGGTAATAATGTTGAATTTACCCCGGAAAGGATAAATGCATTATATGGGTTGAGGGACGAGTTTCATTCTGAGCATACTACATTTGATACATTTGATTCTGCATTGGACGAAATTATAGCTTCTCTAAATGAAGGAAGAGGAGTTTAGAAAATGAAGAATGATGATAAGGTAAACTTCTCTACTTCTATGTTAAATGTTCAATCTAAAGTTTGACATTATTTTATTTTTACTGACTCCTTCCAACAAATCATCTGAGTGAAGTCACTAAGAAGAGAGCTACATTAAATTTCTGCATTCAACAAATGAAGAAAATAAGCATTGGTGCTCTTATTTATCGGAATGCCCATACTTCTTCGAGAGGTGGGAGTACTAGAGGTTTAAGATACACCGCCTTAATTTTTACTCTATATGATCAATCAGGAATGGGCTATGATAGATCTAAAGAATTAATACAACCTCTTAAGCCAATCAGTAAGCCCAGTGTTCATACATATGAGTTGCATGTTAGACAAAAACTATAGGTAAAGGTAGTGATATATCTTCTACTTCAGCTTCTGGACCTTCTGCATCCCGCACTACTTCTTTAGAGAATGTTATGAAGCAGTTACTTATTCAATAGGGCGATAATTTGACTCTCAGAAATCAGATGAGAACTATGGAGACTCGGAATTATCATAATGATAAATACATGCAAATCAAAATGGATTAGGAGATTGCTTATAATGAGACTATGACAAATTATTTGAGTGGCGATCATAATGTAGAATTCCCTACTTGCCCCCGCTTTACACCCTAAGAGCCTGTGTCGGCCGTTATTTTAATTTTAAAACTTCGTTTATGATTTTTGTAAAAAGGAGATAAGTTTTATAAATATAAAAATAGTTTTGATGTAAATTTAATTCTTTGAAAGTAAAATTTTAATTTAAAAATAGATGAGACCAAGCGAGTCTCACATTTTAGATAGTTTGAGTGACTAAACACGATACCACAAATCATACATTTATCCTGAATAATAAACATATCATTTGTAGTTGGCTCAATCACCTCGTGATATCCGTTTGGTCTGCGAAATATTTTATATGAGACTAACAAGTTTCCCTAACTAATATAAGGATTAGATAGAGTTTATTTCAACTGAGTTCCAAGTTCTCTATACTGGCAAACCCTATAGTTAATTACATCTCAAATGACCGGGATCATTAAAGAAAACCATCGCTTAAGATCAGTTGTTTTGTCTTCAAGATTTCAAAGTTTAGGTTTCCAAAATTGGACATGAGAAAATCAAATGGGAGTGGCTTAAAATACGAACAGTTATTTGCATGAATCCAAAGGAATGAAGAGTATGGGATATCACAGATCCAAGAAAAAAAAACCCGGTGACCTCCCAACTATCCTATTGTTTGGCTTTATATCTTTGAAATGATGTTATTTAATGTTTAATCCTGCAATTTATTTAGAATTTAGGACTTATATCCGCACGATATCTGATCGTACAAATAACCTAAAAAGATAGAAGGATTTACACTGTACCATACAATAAACTCGGGATCCTAAAGTGTTAGGACTTATAAGCCTAAAAGTGATATGTGAGGATTTATGCTGCGCTAGGCACACCACCTCGAAATCCTATGAGTTGTTGTTTAAACTAAAGAAAGTGATCGGTGTTGTGAATGTGTTTTGATGTCGTAGATCCATCTTGAAGTGGTTCCTCCGTACGTCCTCGTCATGCTGCCAACGGTGTTCGATCCAAGTTCTTTGTCATAGCAACTCCAGGTATGTTATTAATCCTTTGTAATCACTAGGTTTTCCTATACAAAAGCATAGTGTGTATCAAAACAATAAAACATGCGGTATAAAAGAAGATAACAGTATAACATGCTAGGAAAACAGTATACATGCTAGGAGAACAGTATAACATGCTAGGAGGACAGTATAACATGCCAGGAGGACAGTATAACATACTGTGAAATAAAATGTTGTAATGTAAATCAAACCTATATATTTGGGAGACCTACTGCTCTTTTAAGCTGGCTATTATTCACCGTATAAAAAAAAGAAACATTGCCTGAAAAACTTGAGAAAATCGACATATAATCCACGATGGAAAACTTAAGAAAATTGATGAGTAACAATTCAAATAAAAATATCAAGACCTCGGGAAAATCCCGGAGAAAAAACCACGAGTGCTTTGTCCAAAAATTTCAATAAAACTAACAAAAAATCCGAAAAGAGGAGACCGCAAGCACTCGGGTCGGGGCTAGGCTCAAATAATATATTTGTATTCGAGGGACGTCAAATGCTACTATCGGTCACCCAGATGTATAAAGTTTGCCACTTCACTAGAAGGATGTCCTACTAAACTTAACTTATGAGGGTACTCCTTAGCCCGGTATCAGTAATCAACAAGCGGACAACCAAATTATAACACTTTTAAAATTTATATTTTAGCACGTGCATATATTTCAAGCATACAAAAGGAAAATTGTATTAATTTTATGGAAAAAATATCGTATATGTTCTTATCAATTTGTTTTATCAAAATTTTTTTTAAAAAAAAAAGAATAGTTGTCCACGAGTCGATCGCGTCATCGGACGTAGAGCCGCCAACAACCTAAGAAGGTACGGGTCCCCCGCTATTCTTGTGTCGGTGAATGATACTTTCATCCTATAGTTCATCAGGTCCCAGAATTTAGTCCTGGTGTTGTAGGATGAGATATCATTCTGCTCTACCACCGGCGTGTCTTTGTCATCATCACCCTAAGCCCTAAAATAAAATCGACCTACTTGCGACCTTGTTTGATGGTTTCATATATAGCAAAAGACTATATATGAGCACTTATGTATCAGACATAAGCACAGAAAACCGAACTAAAAAGCAAGGAAAAAAGGAATAAAAATGGGGATGAGAGAGAGAAATTGATCCACCCAAAAGACCGAAATAATAAAGAGTGGAGCAACCCTCAAAAAGATCTGAAAATGAGAGCCCAAGATCCTTGAATCAATCCAAAGGATATCATATTCTCAATTTTTATATAACTGGATCAACCCAAGAAGAGTATCCTCTCCAAATTTTATTTTAAATAGATTGAAATGGGCCCATAACTAACATAACACTGATGCCCACGGCTCCACCACCTATATGTACTTACAAATCCAAATCTGAACCCAAATGTGGTACTTATGTTATCCAAACTTTAATATTAAACCACCAAAGAACTCTTTTATAAATAACAATCTTATAAGCTTTCAAATACTTCATGAATATGTTTCATATCACCTTCATGATTCCCCAAAACGAAGTTTCAAGAGCCTTTCATAATTCACAAAAGAAGGGGCACTAACCAATAGAGGAGATAACTTTTTAGCCTTCCAAAAAATCATACCAATTTCAAAATCATTTAATTTCATCCTTCATTAAAAACTTTTCATATCACATAAACATGAAATTATCCAGATAAAGCCATATAAGTGTTCATAACCAGGAGCAATAGAGAGGGAAAACCACCAGCCCAACCTATTCCCCGAAGAGATCAACAGGTAAGGCTCTCGGGTAAAGCAGAAAAGAGGATAGGGGCTCACGGGTAAGGCAAAGGAGAGGAGACAGCCGGACTTCATAACAAGCCCACAGGTAGAAGCCGAGGAATGCACAACCAAGCTTCAACATGAACTTACAATTTAAGATAATGAATAGAACAAAAGTTCACGGGCTAAGGTGGTAAGGAGAAAACCAAACCTGAACCAACTATGTCACAAAACCAAGCAACCACTACAGCAAGGCTCACGGCCCGGGACAATGAGCAGAGAAAAAGCCTAAAAAACAACCCCATTTAACATAAAAGAGCTACAGGTAGAGGCCCACGACCAAGACTAGCAGAGAACAGTCAATCAGGGCAAAAAGAAACAAACTAGAATGCTCACGAGTAGGGGCAGCTGACCACAAAAACTAAACCAGCTTTACAGCAAATGGAAAGCCACCACATTAAGACTCATGGCCAGGGACAATAAAGAGAAAATCAAGTCCAAACCAACCTCTTTTAAACATAAAAAAAAAACTAAAGGAGAAGGCCCGCGGCCAGGGGCGGCAGAAAGCTGCCAAACAAGACAAAGGAAGACCAACTGAAATGTTCACAGACAGGGGCCACAAAGAAAACAGTCCAACCCCAAAACAAAATCACAACCAGGAACCACAAAGAGAAAATCCCATCCCCAAGATAAACTTACGGACAGGGACAGTAAAAGAGAGCAGCCCAGTCCAAGGCAAACTCACAGTCAGGGACCACAAAGATAGCAGTTCAACCCCAAAATAATCTCACGGACAAGGACAATAAAAGAAAGCCACCATAGCTATTATCATTGCATTTCCTTTGATATACATAAGAGAGTGAATGGACAAGTTCTTATAGATCATTAAGACTAAAACCCTTTTCATCACATAAGACATGATAGTGAGTTAATTTGCTTGTATCAAACATCCCCACAAAGAAGTAGATGTTGAAATCATGAATTTTGGGATGACAAACTTGATTACCAATAAAAATCTTGGGAGGAAAGTTAAATAGAAGCTTCCAACCAAACCGTTGCCAGCAAAGGGGGAGACTGAGCCCCCAAGACCAACCAAAGTGCTAAAACACTAAAAGATTTTAGTCAAAATCGTAATACCAAAGTGGGACAGACTGAGCCCACCAAAGAGACAAACCGAGCTCAACACAAAGGACAAATCAAGTCTAGCACAGGGATAAACCGAGCCCAACACAAAGGGGGCAAACCAAATCCAGCATAAAAGAGAACAAAGAGAATTTTAACAGATAAATAGAGCTCAGCAAAAGGAGTATATCAAGTTAATCTTATGCAAAACCAGTCCCAATTCTCAGGCCAAACCAAGCCTACCATATGGGTGAAAAGTAATATAAAACCTTCAGCTAAATCCATCCCAGAAGAAGCCAACACCGAGCCCACCAAATGGGCTAAAAATAGAAAACATTTTCATCTAAAATTCCCACTTAACAAAGCCAAAACCGAGCCCTCCCACTGGGCCAAAACAGCTTCTAGTATAGCGGCAAACCGAGCTTAATCTTTAGGCCAAATCAAGACCGCAAGAAAGGCAAAACAGGGCAGAAATTCCCAGCAAAAATTAAATTCAAAACGAAGCCAAAAACCTAACTTATTCATATGGGAAAACAAAGAAAATTTCCAGCATAGTTTGATTCCAAAAAAGCCAAAACCGAACCCAGCATATAGGCAAACCGAGTCCACAAGAAAAATAAAACAGAGCCAAAAACCGAGCCCTTCAAATGGGCCAAAAACAGAAAATATTTTCATCCATAATTTGATTCCAAAAGAGCTCAAACCGGACCCAACAAGTGGGTCCAAACATAAAATATTTCCAGCATAAATTTGATTCCAGAAGAGTCCAAACCGAGCCCAGCATATGGGCAAACCGAGCCCACAAGAAAGACAAAACAGAAAATATTTCTCCTTGGAGCTTTATATTCCAAAATATCGTGCCAACATATGTTTCAAATTGAATCAAATAACACGAAATATTTAAGTGTGCATACATCACTAAAGCCAACATGTTTCAACACTAAAATGGATTCTTGCATAGATTTTAGGTGAGCAAGCATCAATCCAAAATTTATATTCATGACCTTTTTATGTATTTTAAACAGGAAAGAAATATAAATCATCATCCTTCTTTTAATAGTAAACTGCTTCAGCAAGAAGCAAAGAAAGAAAACCACAATTTCCAGCATATAGGTAAAGAAATCTTAGAAGTATAAGAAGAAGATTTAAATGTGAGAAGGGACCTAAACTAGTCCACATAAAGTGTCTAAATCAGATCCAACAAAAGTATTAAAGGCCCAATTTTTTATATCAATGCCCTTGTGAAATAGCTGTTAAAACAAATCAAAAGCCTCATATATGCATCTTTCATTTTAGTACTTCCAACATGTGTCGACCATGGTGACGGATCATACAAGAGATAGAAGAAGTACCTTATGTGAGATTTCTTTAAAAAAAACAAAGAAAAAAAGGCACCAAGCTCTCAAACGTCCAGCACACAGGAACCTAGCCAAAAAGATAACTTCGGCAGAGCTTCTCTTCCTAAAAGCTTCAAAAAACAGCAACCCTAGAATGTTCCACACTCCCAGCACACAAAGAACCTAGCCCAGAAAGAATTTCGGCAGAGCCTTCTTCCCTAAAACCCTCAAACAGTAAAAACCAGAGCCTCCCTTTCTCTCAAGAAATTTTCAATAACCCAAAACAGTACACTAAGAAGCTTTTTTATAGGCGGAGAAGAGGGGAAAACAGCCACCTACCACCGTAAGGTGATCGAATCAAATGGCAAGGCAATAATTGCCACACAAAAAGGGAGACGGTAAAAACTCGAGAAGGAGAAGGGTCGGCCAGCTCGGCCCTTGCCATTGGAGAGCCGAAGAGTCTAGTGGCCACGCGAAGAAGGGGAAGAGTCGAGAAAGGGGGAAGAGATTGCCGCGTGGATCGTCCACGGGAGCTAGGGCACACGAGGGAGATGAACCAAGCTTTCGACTAAGACGCGGGGTCGAACGAGGGTTTAGGCGTGCGGGAATAGAGAAAATAGGGTTTATGATCATAATTTTAATATTATAAGTAATAAAATATACAAAATATTTAATATTTCTTAAAAATAAAATTTGATTTGTACTTTTTTATTCGTGCATCAAAACATAACAAAATTGATGTCCTTTTTATGTAATGTTGACGTTCCAGACGCGCTGACATGGTCTGTTTCGTCATCGGAGGTCATTTTGACGAATTCATTGATTTACGTGTAATTTTGCTCGTGTCGAAAATATGACAATATGAGTGTCTTTTCCTAGTAAACTTTGTGTCCTGGACGCGTTAGCACGGTCCATTTTGTCGTCGGAGGTTGTTCGGAGAAGTTCGCATTTCACCCATCCTTTAAGCTCAATTTAAGTCCGATCTTATGCAATTTATTGAATTTTGTGCATTTGGTGTACATGTGTGATGATAAAATCCTGAAGCAATTTTTCTAAGGCTTGAGATCCTATTAGGAACTTCTCCTTGAGCCTCTACATGATAGTCCTTTACCACTCGATCACAGGACGATGGTTTTGAGATCATCAATGTGAGACATCACAAGAGAAATAGGTGGCTGGAATTTCTAAAAATGGTGGATCCCAATTCTAATTTTCTAACATGGTCAATAGGAACACCTAAAGAAGATCCTAGGATCCTAAGAAAAAGAGTAATGACCTCAAAATGAGGTCAACAGCCTGAAGTAGAATTTGAAGAAGATGAATAAGGTGAGGAGGAGGATGATGAGTAGTTTACTTTCATGCTTGTTTTCTGTAGTTTGATTTTATTTTCATGTGATTGTTAGTCATTGAACTTTATTTTTAAATCATGTGTATTGTAAACAGACGTTAAACTTTTTATGTTTCGATATAGATTGTTTGTTTTTATTTCAGTATTGTTTGTTTTCGCAATTTATTGCTTATGTTTAGAACTCTCCTTAATAATTTTTTTTGATATATCATGTTTTACATAACACTTTATGCTTCTTTTTAAATTGGTACTTGCAAAGTCTTAAGTTCAAAGCCCTCTACAGGTTAAATTCATGCATTTAATGTTTTCTTTCTACCTTCATTTTTATATTAAATATTTTATCTATTAAAAATTTAAGTTTGAGGGGGAAGAAAAATTTTTTCTTAAAAGAAACAAAACTTTATTTGTCCTCAATAAATTATATTTTTAAAATTATTTTTAACTAACTTTTGGTATCAGAGGTCAACTTAAATATAACCATATATTTTATTTTATAAATATGATTGTAGACAAGTAAAAATCTTTGATAATGAAGGTTAGTTCTAAAAGTTAAGATATTAAGTATAAGAATATAAGGTTATGTGTACTATTTAAAGTTAAGGAAATTGTAGTTTTGAAATATTAAGAGTTTTAGAATTATATTAAAAGAAATTATTGAGACTTTATGAAAAATCTTTTTAAAAGCTAATATGTATTTATAAGTAAGAAATGAATGAAGTTTTAAATTTTAAGAAAAGAATAATGAAGTTTAAAATCATTAAAGACTATCCAGATATAGTAATCTTGACATAAAAAAAAAATTCAAAAAAAAATGATCGAAAGCGATCTTAAAAGAAAAGAAAAAGAAAAGAAAAAAGAAAAAAAAAAGAAATAAAAAGAAAAACAAAAAGAAAAATATATCAGAGTAAAAGTTGAAGAGATGCCTAATCAAAAATTATTTTTACTTGAATCAACTTAAAGAAAGAGCCTTAAATACATTTCCAAACTCATATTAAAGTATTAGCATCTTTACTAATGAAGTTATTTTTCATATAGTTCTTCTAAGCATCTTTAATATGACAAATTATAATTATTTTTGAAATGAATACGAAACCAAAACTCGTATACTTAAGTACTATATATTCTAATATTTTTAGTTTTAACTTAAGTTATTTAATTTTTTTCTAAAGTCTTACTATTATATTTATAAAATAAAAAATATAGAAGTTTTTAAGTGATGCTCACTGCCATAAGTCATACTTTTTATGTAGTAAAAAAGTTATTTGAGGACAAGTAACATTTACGTTTTGGGAATTTTGATACACAAAAAAAATATTCAATTTTTCATATATATTTAAGGCTTATATTTGGTGATATTGCACTTTAAAGAAATATATTTTCATGTTTTATTACAGATATATTAAGTCTAGACATTTTGAGAGCTTAAAGAATGCAAAAAGAACGAAATTTAGAATCAAAAGTGGCATTTTCAAAGAATTAAATAGGCGCCTAGACGTCAAAACTGGCGCCTAAGCGCCAGAAACAGAGAAGACGGCGCCTAGGCGCCAGATTTTGACGCTAGGCGCCAAAGATGGTTATTTTCACAAATGCATTGAATTTGGAAGAATTTTGAAAAGGTGTCCATGGAGACTCTTTGGAAATTCATCCCTACATTATGAAAGAGTATTTTTTATGTCAGAATTGAGTGTGTGTGGCGTAAGTTTTGGAGTGTTAGTGAAGGGGGCGTGAGTTCCAAATTGTGAGAGAGTGTGACAAGTGTCTCTAAGAGTTGTAAGAGAAGAAGGAAAGTAAGAAATTCTTCTTCCTTATATTTTTAGAAGAGATTTGAGCGTAATTGTAAACAGAGAGATTCAAAGGAACTTCAAGCGATTTGCTTGGGGAAGAGGTCGAGTTAAGTTGTTTTACTTTTATTTCTTGTTTTGCAAACTTATTTTTATATATATAATTTATTTGTTGTATTTTTCTCATGAATTCTGAGTAGATTTATTTGTCTTTCTCCCTACAAAGAGAAATGATCATGTGAAGAATCAAGATTGTTGTGCAATATTTTCATTTCATATTTGTGATGATTCAAACTTCGAACTTTATTTACTTTCTGGTCTGATCAGTTTAATTGTTAAAATTCAATGTAAAAAAAACGATCTGAGAGGGCTATGCTTTCTACAACAAAGTAAGAATCACATTCGATTTCATGGATCAGAATGTAGTTCATGGGGTTGAAAGCAAATAAATAGGGAAATATTCATTGATGGGCATAGAATTAGAGAGTTTAGGGTGACAGACTACAATCCCCAATTTGGTCCAGGGGTTTGGAAACTAAAGCGAAATGTTAGCCATCGGGCGAGGGGAACGTGATAACTCTGGAGAGAATGTCAGTATCTTCTCAGCCTAGCCGCGAATTTAGAAACTAAACACTGGATTAGACAATGTTTTTATCGCTTGTAAAAAGAATAAAGAATATAATTGCTCTTATTTGGCACAATACAATTTTCTTCAATTTGATAATTCACTGACTATAATATCATTATAAGGGGAATGATGTTTTCTTAAATTTGAACTCTTCATCACAAAACCTAGTTCAGTTTTAGTAAACTAAACACCGGATTAGTCTCTTCATCGCAAAATCTAGTCAGTATCTTCCCAGCATAGCCGCAGATTTAGGAACTAAACACTGGATTCGCCAATATTTTTTATCGCTTGTAAAAAGAATAAAGAATATAATTGCTCTTATTTGGCACAATACAATTTTCTTCAATTTGATAATTCACTAACTATAATCTCATTGTAAGGGGAATGATGTTTTCCTAAATTTGAATTCTTCATCACAAAACCTAGTTTAGTTTTAGTAAAATTAACTTTGAAATTTAGAGATTAGTGCAGTAAACGTAGTTTCTTTAGTGGCATTAAACAAATTTCGATATGTTTTCTTGCTTAAGTTTTCTATAGTTTAAATATTGTGTTTTTTCGTGATTTTAATAACAAATTTTCACCTCCCTATGAGATCGATACTTAAGACTCTATTATAGTCCTTTATTAATTGAGTGATACATATACTTGCGTTTGCAATCTATTGACAATTTAAAATTAAAAGTACACCTTAATTCACTAAGAGTGACAGATTTAAATATTTTAAAAAAGAAAACTTATTGTACTGAAGTAAATTTTATTGTGATTAATTTGCATATTTTTTAGTATAGTTGTTTTATGTGTTGTGGTGTTGAAAAATATTTATAACGCATAAAAAAAACCACATCACACTCCTATTTCGTGTATGTTCCCACATAGATACCACGACACCTTTGCGCGGCGCGTTGAAACCGGATTTCTTAAAAAAATGTCCCGTTAAAATGGTAAGCCTACAATCTTTCTCTATGAAACTGAAATCTCCATTTGAGCTTCATCCTATCGATTGATCTTAATTGGTAAATTTCTCTATAAGCAAATGCGTCTGAAAGGGGTATTGGAAGATTGGTTTCTTTTTTGGGACTTTAGTGTGTGTTGTCTACCGAGTGGGCAGGGTGTCATTATTTGAGTCCTCTTATCCAACCTATCTATACCTTCCTTTTTAATATATTAGCCCTAAGACTTATATATATATATAAATATATATATATATATATCACTATCTTTAATATTTAATCTATTCTTAAAATCAAAAAAAGAATAATTCTTAATATCATAAATTATTCTTTTAGACTCCCTATGAACCACCTCATTTTCTCCCTAATTCTCCAAACTTCTATATTTGAACCAATTTTTATAATAATTTTTTTTTTTTAAACAGTTTTTACTTTTGATTCTCTAAGCACATCTTTTGAGACTTCCGTAATAGTACTTGTTACTAGATTAAAAAAATGTCCAATAAAATTATATCAACAAAAAATTTTCAAAATGACGAGCCAACGTAAAAATTTAAATGCCAACCAACCAAAAGCCCCAAAACACAAACTCTTAATAGTTCCTTTTTCTGATAACTGGTTAACCTAAATCGCATGCAATCAACTATCATATATATCTGCATGCATTCGGCCCATCTGATATGCAAATAAAACACTCACAATTCAGATAAACGCAATATCCATTATCAGATTCTTATTAATCTAGGTTAGGCATCCTATCAAACAGCAGCTTTGACTCACAAGATGTAGTGAGGAAGGGTGTTAATAAGAATCCTTCACGGGGGAGCAAAAAGAATAAGTATCTTTTCTTTAACTTATTTAGTTTTCTTAAACGAAGAAAGAAAAAAGATAAATATATTCTCTCTCCATCAAAGTCTCTCTACAGGGACGAGTAAGCAAATAATATTCTAAAAAATCTACTCATCAAAGATCAACGAAAGGACTGTTATGAAACGAAGTCGAGCTAGAGGTTTATGAAATAGTATTTTTTGTACTTTTGAGTTTTTCATTCTTATCGCAGTTTTGCTTCTGATAAGTTAAAAATTCAAGGGCTTTATGTATAGCCAAAATAAAAAGCCCTCACCAAGCTAAAAGAAATTTGTTGTCGAAGCCGTTGTCGGCACCTAGGCCAGCCACCCTGGCCGGCCATACTCAGCCAGCCGGCCACCAAGGGCCGACCACCGAAGGCTGACCACCAAGGGCCAACCACCGAGGGCCGACCACTAAAGGCCGACCATCGCAGGCCGACATCGACCGCTTGAGCCAGCCACTTGTGCCAATGAATCCAGCGACGAGAACACTCCAGGAAGACTGATCTAAGCAGGAAAAAGACCATGATATCCTTCACAACTCCCCTTAAAGCGAGAGCATAAATGTAATATTCTTTTCTCATCATTATCTCTCTATAAATAGAGGACCCCTAAATGCAAAAAGAGGTCCCTAGGCTTTCTCTCTCTCAACCCCCGTGTAAAAGAGAACTCTTCCCTTCTTCCCACCTGTAACCTTCAAGTTGTGTAGAATAAAAGGGGTCAAAGAGCCCGGGAACACCCTTCTTTACCCCCCACGGAGCAACTCTCTCTCTCATTTTCTTTCTCCTTCCCTTGAATTCTGCGCTCTTTTCCTTGGGTATGAACCAAAGGGTAGATCTGGATTCAACAAATAGTACTCAGGAATTCCTGATAGGACTCTACGTTTAACGGTTCTCTCAAAAATTTTGTAGTTGGGTAACAGTGAAAAACTGAGCATAAAAATTCAGTGAAAAAAAAACTCAACCTACTTGAAACAGAGCAAATCCTCTCTAAAAAATCAGCAAAAATATAATAAAAGCAGTTGAAACTTGAAATTTTGGCATCAAGGCTTCATAGTTCATGCAACGAACAAAAAAAAAGCAGTTGAAAGAATTTTCAATGAAAAAAAAAAGCTAAACAAATGATATTAATTTTTCAGAAGAATACCATGTCTCAGGGGAGTGGTGTGATGGTCAGATATTGCCGGGAGCAAAGTCTTCTTTGCCTTCTTCCCACAAACTCGAAAATATAAGAACAACACAACCATCAGTAGGACTACAACGACACCCACACAAATTCCAGCAATAGCTCCACCAGATAATCCTGATTAATTTCAGGTTCATGTTTACTGTTAGCTCCTAAATGTTCACCAATAATTAACTAGGCAATGTATCACCGTTAAAATGAGAAAAGGAGGTCCAACCATTTTGGCTGCAAAAACAGAACGGGGAAAGTTAAAACCAATAGAAAACAAAGGAAAATTATGAAAGATTTACACGTACCACTTAATTGCTATTTATTTACATTATTAACTCCTAAACTTCAATTTTTACATATATACCACCTTACCTATGCATAGAATGGTGTATTTCACTTTTTAAAAGTTAAAATTGTGGTATCTTTTATGTGATATGAAGGATTTGGGTGGTATAATTGTTGAAAGTAAAGTTTAGGTGTTAAATATGTAAATTCATAGGGAATTGGGTGGCATGTAAATGCCCAAAAATTTATTGATCAAAGCACAGCTAAGAATCCACCATCACATACTTACCTGGGTGAAAGTGGGCGATAGTTTCCACTTGGATCTGCAGATGGAGCATATATATTAATAATTAGCAATTGTGGTTTATCATGAACAAGTGTTAATAAAACAAAATGAAAAATAAAACCACTAGAATTAAAATGCATATATTCAAGTGGAAAGAAAAACCACTAGAATTAAACCACAAATTCGTATGTTCCCCCCTAAAAAATGCTTCTCAGATATGCCACTAATCCAGCGACAAAAATAGCATACCACAGAACCAACATAGCCGCATAGGGAGATGAAAAACTAAGCACGGACAAACAAATCAGCTCAGCAATATCCCAATGGCAATATATTGGGTTCCTTACAAGCTGAAAAGGAAAGAACCATCAAAAACGCATGTCAACAGACCAGGAAAAATGCTTACAAGGCATGGATCATATTAAGCAAGAAAATCGCAAAAAAGATAAGAGTTTAAAAAAGATTTCATTGGAGCAAGATAATTTTTGGAAACTTTCCAAATATTAGATTCATGAATATGAGAAGAAATTCGAGGGTATTTCAAGATAACCGAAATGAGGTTTAAAATCGTGCAATTGAGTAGTGAGACGTTTTTCATCCATGAAACGACAATAAGCCTCAAAATTTTTTGAGCCGCAAGCCTCAAATTTAAAAAATGCGTAAATTAATAAATATTGGATAAAAGTATAAAGTGTGAAGCAAGAAATAATGTATTAATATTCTAAGATATGAACACATTAAAAAATAATAATATAACAATATTCTAACAAAGTAAAAAGTAATAAATTATCCAAAGTAAAGGGTAACACTTACGCGGGGCTAGGGTAACGGTCCAGGCGAGGCTTAAGGAGACCGGCCCAGACTCGCCTTGCTTGACGAAACCGGTCCCGGCAAATTTTGGACAAGGCAGAAGCATCGCTCGTTCCTCTATTTCTTTCCTTTGGCGATTGTTTCCGATGGAGAGTCCTATATCTACTATTTTTCTGAAGTTAGAGTTTAGTTTTGTTGTGTTTGCTTTTAGATTTCCAGTGTAGAGTCATTTTCCCTCTTGCTAGGATTATATCCGATGACAAGTGGTGCTCCAGCTTCTATCCATATCTGAGGTGATGTTATATCTTCTTTTTTACCCTTAACTAACCCTTCTTCTCACTGTTCCTCCGTCGTCGGCCTCCCCATACTTCATCTTAGCACCCAACCTCCCTCCTCCCAACAGCATAATCTTATTGTCCAGTTTCCCAGATTTCATCCCCACGCCAACCACCACTTTCCCTACAGCAAATCTTGTTGCCTAACACTCCACGTTCACCCCAACCCACCTACTGGCCTTCCAAATCACCACTTTGATCCCCTTCACAAACTTCGGCCTTGACTAGCTAGCTCCCTTACCACTTCGCTGACGCCACCACCATCACAGATTTTCTCTTATGGTCCTAGTCGGAGATTAGTATATCATTCTATTTCCCTTTTTTGTTTGTGTCATGTTGTAACCCTAATCCAGTATCAAAAAAAGTTTGCTTCATTTTCGCTAGTTTCTCTACTTGTTCCAGTATAACAAATTAATAGCATTTAAATTTTTAAATTTAAAAAACGATGTTACTATCATTATCCAATGAATTTTCATGTGGGTCAACAACATCATGAATTGTTTATCGCGCGTCTTATCCACATTCATATTCATAATCTATTGTTCCTCTTTATATTTAAGCTCGGCTATCTTCTTCTTTTTAATAAAAAATTCTCAATAAAGATATTAATTAAAATAATAATTATATTTATAGTTAAAACTTCAACTACATAATTTTTTTTTTATACATTTTCCGCTTATTTCCTGCTATTTAACGTGTCTGAGATGTTAGGGTTGATATGTGAGATATATTGATATTATTTTTAATTTTAATAAGAAATTTATAAATAGTCTCAAAATTTTGAGGAGCCTTTTGAAGGGAGACGTGACTTAGTCAAGGTGAGGTGTAACCATGGCTCACCCAGGGACAATAAGGTATAAGTCTCATAATAATTTTTTTATAAAAAGCGTTAATATGGGTCTCAAGGCATGCCTCTTATTGTGCAATTTTAAAAGAATGAGCTGAAGAGACTACGAATACAATAGCAACTAGGATAATTAGAAGAAGAAACAGTAAACAAAAATTCATTGAGAAGTTGTTCCAAGCAAGCCAATGCCCCAGCCATAAACCTAGCAATTGCCCCTACTCATGTGTCTGACATCTCCTTCAGGAATCACCTCTTGAACCTCCTAATTTCCATGAGCAGCATAATAACTCTAAGAAAGTGTTCGTTTTGAGCAGCAGGTAGATCGTAATTAGGTGCTTTCTGGTGCATAGATACAATTGAATTCGCTGCAAAGATCATCTACAACTGCCAACATTTGGAGATTAAAGGCAATGCTAACTAGTTGAAATCAAGCATTGACCTCTATGTGTGCTTCCTAAAGTTGATAAAATAAAATGTATAAACAAAACGCATCCATGCATTAAGAGAGTAAAAATTACCTAAAATGACTTTCGTTAAAATTATCACATGAAGGAAAAGATGAAAAAATTCATGCAGAAGTACTCAAACA
Source organism: Phalaenopsis hybrid cultivar (assembly GCA_002079205.1). Lineage (NCBI taxonomy): Eukaryota > Viridiplantae > Streptophyta > Magnoliopsida > Asparagales > Orchidaceae > Phalaenopsis > Phalaenopsis hybrid cultivar. Next base: position 25,628 of record JXCR01122333.1, on the reverse strand, counting down.
AATATGTGAAATAAGGATTCATATGCAATAATGGATGAAAAAAATGTTACATGAGTGCAACGTTGAATGGAAGATCAAAACTCACGAGCAAAGATAATAATAAATTATTAAGATGCCCCAATAATTTAAATTTGCAATAAAATTATAATTCACCCACATTCAAGATGCTAATAAAAAATATCCTCGTGCAAGTGGAGAGAAACTAAAAGAGAAAGCCAACAACACATTTAAATTATTATCAAATTCTAAATTAAATCAATTTTATAATTTTTTCAATTAGAAACTAACTCTATTACGTATGAAATGAATTAAATTGTAGTAAGCTAATGGATGACTTACATACATACCATAAAACTCCTATGCATCTACATATATAATACCTAAATTTTAATATTTACTTATATGGCACTTTAGCACTACAATCACATAAAAAAAATATGTGTATTTCAGTATTAGTGGTATTTTTTTGTAATTTTAAAAATTTGGATGTTATATAAATAAATATTAAAATATAGATATTAGATATGTAAATACGTAAGAACTATATGCTATGTATGTAAATCCCCTTATATTGAAACAACTTATGTTTATAATAGTAACAAATGTTTTATGTAAAATTATTGTGACTTCAATATTAATACCAATTAAGAAAATCAATTGCATGAACACCTATCGCTCCCTATATCTCTCAGAACAACTCACCTTACTTGCATTATCAGATTCGCACATCCCCATAGGCCTCACACCCGCATGAATTAGCCACCCTCATCCCATATCTTCCTACACTACGACCCAGCTTCGTTCAAATCCATGAGCAACCTCAGCCTTTCGCATCCTCACACAATCCCAACCCAGCTTTGCTCCCTTGCCATTCTCCCCTTCCGCCCTGACCCAAAACTCTAGACTTTGAAGCAAAAATTAAAAAAATAATAAATTAAAAAATAAAATAAAAATAAAAATCATGACAGGAGTATGTTTAAGAAAGCATCAAATGATTGGCGGCTGTGAAGAAGAGTTGTTCTAAAGGCATTCAAATCAAGGTTAATCCCACACAAACCCTTCACAAATCAAACTGCCGATATTATCATCAGAATCAATATTATGAAATTATCTTCTCCTTGTGAATCGATGTTGCGATTTAGGTCAAACATTGGGTTTAGTTCAGGAAAAATGCTTTGCTCTATCTTGTCTGTTGTTTTTTTCAATCATCTAGAATAGACAATCCATTTATCTGCTTGTTATATGTGATCTTTGAAATACTGAGATTCAAGTGGATTAGACTCGAGTAGTTTGGAAGAAATAAAAGTTGAGATATCAATAAAATGGTACTCATATTATCACAAAATTCATATTCCCCCAGAGAGTTGATGTTTTCCCCCTAAATGTAGTATATGCGAAAGAATGATTTGTATTCAAAAAATGTTCAATTTATGGTAGTGTAGTATTTTTATAATACTAAAATAATAACATTTGTAACTTTGTTGGTGAGAAGAGTATACAATAAAAATGCATTTTATGGCTTCTAACTTTAATTTACATTTTTTCTGAGGAATATGTACAAAGGCTAAGCAGCCAAATACCTTAATAGAGATGGTGGATATAATTCTATTCAAGGAATGAGAATGAGTAAGGGTTTGGCAAGAAGTGTTCAATTCTAAAATTCATGAGGGCATGTAATTGAATAGATATGCAACATTAAGGGCAGCCTCACAAATAATGTTTTGGAATATTGCTAATGGTCATAATTAATTAAGCAACCACCAAAATGTGTCTATATTTTCTTTCTACGAACCTATTTTGTTGAATACAATCCAAGAAGTTTGGTAATTCTCTGTTGGACGAGATATTCTTCAAGAACTGAAATAATTTTTTTTCCCTTTATTAGTCTAAAAGACTTGATTTAGGTTCGGAATTGGTTCTTTATGAATGAGTGAAATTTTTGAAGCACGACTGGTATCCTACTTCTCTATCATTAGTAAACTCTTTGTTTTAGTGCGTTCATCAACAAACAATGTAAAAGAAAAAGCAACCAAGGCAATAGTCAAGCAAGATGAGCCAAAAATATCATTATGATTGTCGCAATGGGTTGTGAGCTTTATAGGAATGGAACGGATAGGAAGTTACTATTTTTTAAGAAAATAAATCAAAAGAAACATATTTCAGTCAGAAACCACTTTAAGATGACTTTTTCTCATTCATGTTGGGTTTGTGGAGGCAAAGCACCCACACAAAACCGAGCGCCCTGCGTGCTCAAAAGGCCACTTGGGCACTGCTTGCTGTCCAATTCCAAAACATGGCACATATTCGCCCACATGTGGGCGCTGCAGTAACGATGGCGATTAGACGCCAACTATAGGGTGCCTAAGCGCCCAATTTAGGCGCTCGATCCAAAGGTCTTAACGCCTCAGAGCCAAGTCTGGGTGCCCATGCATGCACAATTCCTGTTTTAGGGACCAAATTCGAGCGGGTTGTTCACTACCTCCTATGCATTCTTCTTCGAAAAGAACTCACGGTGAATGTGAGAAGTGCTGGAAGATTTCGGCGATTTTGACGTGTGTTTCTAGCGTCGAATCGATGAAGGAAGAGTTTGTAGTGAGGTCATGTAAGCTTCCATGACTGTTGAGAGAAAATTGAGTATGTTCTGCATAAACACGCTGATTTTCATAGTGAGAATTTTTTGATTATGTGGCTCCGTGACTATTTTTAGTTCTTGGGTTTTTTTGTGTTAAATTGTTGGCATTTTCTGATTTGTTTTGTTGTTGTGCTTCTATTCTAGGATTGCTCTGGTTTTTTCTCGAATCTATGTGATTCTATTCCATGGTGGTGTTTAGATTTCAAATTGAGTCTAAGCCCCGTGAGTTGGGAAAGGGATTTCTCAGCGAGTTATTTTCTCCAAATATAGTGATATCAAAGATGAGTTTTATTCGAGTGAAAGCAATGATCGATGAAGCAAGGTTCAAAGTGGAGAAATTCAATAAGCACTTTGCAATCTGGAAGATGCAAGTAGAAGATTTGTTGTATCAGAAAAAATTATACTTGCCACTATAAGGAATGATAAAGAAGTTTGAGTCTATGTCTACGGAGGAATGAGAAGTGTTGAATCGAACGACACTAAGTTTGATTCGGTTGTCACTTTTCTCACATGTTGTGTTTAACACTTTAAATGAGAAAACTACGGTGGATCTCATAGCGACACTGAGTAAGATGTATGAAAAACTTCTGCTTCAAATAAGATTTTTCTGATGAAAAAGCTATGCTTGACTTCAGTTGGGTTTCATGAAAATTGAAACCGAGTGTCAGCTACACCATAGTACGTGACCACAGTGCGTGACTATGAAGGTGATTCAGATAGAGGTGTAGGTATAGATGACTGGTGTTGGATGTTAACGCCTCCAAGTAGGAGATTGTTGGGTGTGTGGAGCTGAACCACCCACACGGGACCGAGCTCCCAACAATTAAGCGTCTGGTTGTGGGTGCAGCTCACTGACCAATTCCAGAACAACCAGCTCCAGAACAATCGGCCGCATATGTGAGCGCTACAGTAAAGTTGAAGCTTAGGCACCAGCTATTGGGCACCTAAGCACTCGATCCAGAGGTCTTGGCGCCTTAGCGCCAATTCCATGCGTCTATGCGCCCGAAGCTGTTGGTGTGTCATTCCTGTTTTACGGGACCAAATTCGAGTGGTGTGTTCACTACTTCTTGTGCATTCTTCTTCAATAAGAACTCCTCATGAAGGTGAGAAGTGTTGGAAATGAGGATTTTGGAGATTTTAACGTGTCTTTCTCGCATCGAATCGGTGAATGTGAGCAGTGTTTGAGAGAAGAATTTTAGTGATTTTGACATGCATTTCTCGGGTTGAATCGGTGAAGAAAGAGTTTGAAAGCGAGGTGTGCAAAGAAAGTTAAGTGTGTTTTCTGTAAACTCTCTAATTTTCAGAGTGAAAATTTTCTGGCAGCGTGGCTCCATGGTTTATTACCGTTATCGGGTTTTTCATGTTAAATTCTTGTGTCGTTTTCTAATTTCTTTTGTTGTGCTTCTGTTTGTAAGATTGTTCTAGTTTTTTTCTCGAATCTGCGCAATCCTGTTTTGTGGGGTGGTTTAGATTTCAAATTAAAACTAAGCCCTGATGAATTTGGAAAAGAATTTCTTCGCGAGTTACTTTCTCTCAATGGTTCAATCGAAACACAAACAGCATCAACCATACTGTTATAGGAAACTAAACTTATTACTTCACAAGTTAATTATTTTAAACTTGATTCCAAGCCAGTTTCCAAAGGAAGCGCACCTTTTGCAGGAACGAAAACTATCCCAGACCCAGCGCTGAAATCTTTCCCGGGATTGTATTGCTGAATCAAGCTCTTCTGCGAGGACAGATTGAACGCCGCTGCCACGGAATCAAGGGTTTGCCCGGCCCGAAGCGGATAGGTCTCGAACAGGCCGTAATCCATCGACACCGCTGGATCCCCACAAGAACAATTGATAATTACATTGATAACGTCCCCGATCTGGATATTGCTTGAAGGGTAGCTGTTGGTGGCCGCGAGCCACACGGCGTTGGTAAGATTTGCGTAATAGTTAGAGGCGATGATGTCGTAAGTGTCGCCAGACTGCGCGGTATAGGAGAAGTTCCGGCCAAGGAAATCGCCGGAAATGCATTCGCAAGGGAAACCGATGTTGATTCGAGTGCCGCTTATGATGCTGTCCTGGCTGCTAAGAGAGTTGTAAGACAGCACCTCCTTCGGCTTTTGGTTGAAGAAGTTGGCGACGTATGTGAGGTTTGAGGCTTCCGACGTGACATAATATGAGCCGAGAGCGAGGTCGCAGCTACTCCGGCACGAGGATTCCGATCGGCGAAGAAAGGTGAACAGAAGGAGGAAGCAGATGAAGACCAAATCTTGAAAGGAGATTCCAAGCCGAAAAATCATGTTGGGAGAACTGAAGGAGCAAAACCCTAGTGGGAAACTCTTCTTCTTAAGGAAGTATTCGCCGGAAGAGAGCAAAAGGTCTACTGCCTGCCGGAGATCGCAGCCGCCGCAGTGTGACGATTCTGCTAAAGAGCTGCCCACTAAGTAATATCCTACTTTGAATTTTCTTTATGCGTTTTAATCCAGGTGGAAGATTTTCTCTGGCCGTTGGATGGTGACAATTGATGAAATGATGCTTCATATTTGGTGTATTTAGATATTCGACTATAATTCTTTTGCATGGAATATTAGTCCAGTTGGGTCATGGGTGGTGGTAGTTGTTGTAGACTCGGTCTAGTCTTTATGCGTAAATATAAAATTATCAGGGTGGACCAAATGAATGTTAGGTTGATATCCCCTTCAACCATTTTACTTTTCAAATATATTAGACTTGACTTTTCTTCCTATGAGTTAAAAAATATCTTAGCGGAAATATCTTTTTGATTGAGGGTCCGTTTCGAGCAACTTATTTAGTGAGGTAGCGTTTTGAAAACGTATTTGTCCTATTTGGTTAAACTGCATTTTGACAGCTTATGCGTTTTCAAATACTGAAAACAGTGTTTTCACACCGCACCTATATAGGTGTGGTGGCAGTCTTCTAAGAGCAGTCTGGCTTTTCCAAAAAAATAGAAAATTATAATGGTCATCACACATAGCTTATCAGAAGATTATTTTTAATCACCTTATCAGCAAATTATTCAATAAGCCACAGCTTCCCCAAATGTATGTAATATAGAAATAATATATTTTATTTATAATATTTGACAATTGATTAATTTGAAGCAAAATAAAATTATAACTTCATTTTTGTAAGTAGAATAAAAAAAATGCATTTCAAAATATGTGAGGTTTTTTATAAATTAATAGTGGTGGTTGTGACGAAATAAGCCGGCCAGTGCTGACTGCGATGGCCGGAGATGGTGGCTAATCGTGGTAAGAGGTGGAGNGCACCTCAAGCGTGGTAAGAGGTGGAGGTTGTGGGCGGGAGGTGGCCTTAGGTGGTTGTGGCCTGCAGCGGCGGTGGCAACTGTGGGCGGCAGAGGCGTGCAGCAACAGTGGTAAGAGGTGGAGATAGCCGAACGCATTGACAGGACGTGACTGCCAATTGGGGCGAGCAGCAGCAGTGGCCAACAATTTATTTGCATAGAATTGTGTATTTGAAATTGGATCAAATCCATAGAATCCTATATACACTCTAAGAAATAGCTTATAAATTCATCCCTATTTTACATTGAATTGATAAATCCCTATGTTAAACACTTGAAATCCTAAAAGCCTTGCAAGAGAAATGTAATACACTTCTTTTTCAAATAAGTCCTAAATAAAAGACAGATTTACAAACAAGCGAGACAATTTTCATTACATATCTAACATCCAAACTTTAATTTTCTTAAATTAATGCCACTTTCGTCATGCTTGAAAAAGCATATTTCATATTTTTGAAGTTAGTGATGGTAGTATTTTTATTTGATGTGAAAATTTTAAATATGAAAGTGTCTGATGTGTAAATATATAATTCTTATGTGTTAGTATGTAAATTCCCTTTTATTAAATTTCAATAGTTTTATTTGCAATTTGCTTAGAGCAACCAAAGTAGAGAGCCCTCAGGTTTCTTTCTCCTTATCACCTAACTCAGAAGTATATGAAATTTTATGAAGATTTACGTATATGTCACTCACTTCCTATGTATTTACACATCTAACATCTAAATTTGACATTTTAGCTACGCATGAAAAGATGTATTTCAATCTTTAGATGTTAAAAATGGTGGTACTTCCACGTGATATGAATGAAGTAGGCAATATAAATGCAAAAAGGTATGATTTAGATTTATGTAAATACGTAGGAATTGGGTTGCATGTATGTAAATATCCAAAACATTTATTATTGGATCTTATTCACTTAAATCTTCATGGCATAATTTTTATACTTAAGCATGGCTCAAAGGTAGTAATTACACTTTACTCTAATTTCCTATTTGAGAAAGTATTGGAAAGTATGTTTTTTTATATATTTAACCTTCCTTTAATGCCCTTATACTCTATAATTGATGGGAGTCTTCGAATCTTTATAATTATATGGAATGGTAAGGATATAATTATTTGGTGGAAGAAATAAAATCTTTATAATTATATGGAATAGAAATTGAAGTGTTAGATTGTTAGTGTGCAGACTAGTTCGGATTCCCGCTCTCGCCTCCCGATCGCTATGTCTCGCGAATCCCGCTCCCACTCCTCCCGTTTCGCGAATCGGCGCCAGCGTCTGCTGCGAAGCGAAGCTTCACTTCCCCCCACTCACCTGTTCGCGCTCCACTGTCGCGAGAGGTCACGATATTCGCGAAACGTAGCCAACCTCCCTTCCTGTTCGCGATAAAAGGCATCGCAGCGGCTCTCCTTCAGTTTTAGGACAAGTAACAGTTGGTGTTCTTCTTCGGTTTCCTCAAGATAAATGAAGATTTGCTCGGGATAGAAGGAAAGAGAAGTGCAAGGAGGAGTAGTTCCTTACGGTGAAGGAAGAAGAAAGAAGAACAAGAAGATTGTTCTCACTTGACTTCTTCTTGGTGGCTTATAACTGAAGAGAAATTGGATTTATTTCTTTTATAAGTTTATCGTCTTCAATGTATCTCGGTGTGGAGAGAGAATAAAGGGAGAGCAACAAAGTGAGAGTAAGAGATTCCTCTTGTAAGTCGAGGTGATCGATTAATATAAATTCCTCAAGTAATAAAATCCTTTACAACTCCGTAGACGTTGGCAATTTACCGAACCACGTAGATCTATGTGTTCTTTTCTGGTATAATTTTTCTTGTTCTATTTTTCACTTCTAGTAAAATCCTCTGCAACTTCGTAAAAGTAGGCAATTTACTGAACCACATAAACCTGTGTTCTTTTATAGTGTAATTTTTCTTGTTCTATTTTTCACTCTGTCGATCGTTCTGCTGTTTGATTTATAAATATACCACATCAACTGGTATATTTAGATCTCGCAACAACAAAGATATCCCTAAAAACATAAAGGCTTGCCCATTTGTACATAAACCACCAAGAAGATGCTTACGACGAGATACACGACAAGATCTTAATATTAATCATAATTTCTAAACGTAATTGGATGACAAACTAAAATATTTAAATTAAAAAGAAATAATTAAATTCTAATTCAACAATTTTAATTTAAAATAATAAAGATAAAATTTTTCAACTAAATATATATTAAATAAAAAATATATCATTATTACAACATTATTATATTATTTTAAAAAATCAAAACAACTTAAATATTTATTACAATATTCATTCAACCCAGAGTTTACCTCTAAACCTCTAAACTTTTTCTATCATATCTCATGGCCACCACTAATGAGAGTTCGTATTTTATAATAATAAAACTATAGAAGGCCTCAAATACAAACAAAAGTAGCTGTCACAATAGCACCTCAAGAAAATGCATAATTACACATATATTCGCATAATTACAAATTAGGCCCCTGCAAGCACACCAATACATAACACATGCTTTTCATTCGCAGCCTTTCATCTCTCTCAGCAGAGATGTACACTATACTAATACATAATATAAAAAGGGATTCACGGGGCAGCCGAACTATTTATGCACAGACAATGCTGCGCGCGCATGATTTCCCATTCCATAAAAAAATAAAATAAAGAGGTATTTACGAAGCATACCACATAATTTCCCATGTATTTACACATCTAACACCTAAATTTTACTTCTTTTACATTATACCACCTAAATCATTCACATCACCATAAAAAATGCCGCCATTTTAACAATGAAAAAGTAAAAAAAAAAAAGGAACTTTTCATGCATCAGTTAAGGTGATATACATATAAAATTTGAAGATCAGTTGTTAGACATGCAAACACAGAGAAAATGAGGGGGTATGCATGTAAATCTTCCTGAAAAAAAAAAAGGAAACTTTTTTTATTTAAGATAAGAAAAAACAGGACTTTATAAATACCNGCTTTGCTCTATCTTGTCTGTTGTTTTTTCCAATCATCTAGAATACACAATCCATTTATCTTGCTTGTTATACGTGATCTTTGAAATACTGAGATTCAAGTGGATTAGACTCGAGTAGTTTGGAAGAAATAAAAGTTGAGATATCAATAAAATGGTACTCATATTATCACAAAATTCATATTCCCCCATAGAGTTGATGTTTTCCCCCTAAATGTAGTATATGGGAAAGAATGATTTGTATTCAAAAAATGTTCAATTTATGGTAGTGTACTATTTTTATAATACTAAAATAATAACATTTGTTACTTTGTTGGTGAGAAGAGTATACAATAAAAATGCATTTTATGGCTTCTAACTTTAATTTACATTTTTTTCTGAGGAGGAATATGTACAAAGGCTAAGCAGCCAAATACCTTAATAGAAATGGTGGATATAATTCTATTCAAGGAATGAGAATGGGTAAGGGTTTGGCAAGAAGTTTTCAATTTTAAATTTCATGAGGGCATGTAATTGAATAGATATGCAACATTAAGGGCAGCCTCACAAATAATGTTTTGGAATATTGCTAATGGTCATACTTAATTAAGCAACCACCAAAATGTGTCTATATTTTCTTTCTACGAACCTATTTTTTTGAATACAATGCAAGAAGTTTGGTAATTCTCTGTTGGACGAGATATTCTTCAAGAACTGAAATAATATTTTTTTCCCATTTATTAGTCTAAAAGACTTGATTTAGGTTCGGAATTGAAAGAGTGAAATTTTTGAAGCATGACTGGTATCATACTTCTCTATCATTAGTAAAATCCTTGTTTTACTGCGTTCATCAACAAACAATGTAAAAGAAAAAGCAACCAAGGCAATAGTCAAGCAAGATGAGCCAAAAATATCATTATGATTGTCGCAAAGGGTTGTGAGCTTTATAGGAATGGAACGGATAGGAAGTTACTAATTTTTAAGAAAATAAATCAAAAGAAACAGATTTCAGTCAGAAACCACTTTAAGATGACTTTTTCTCATTCATGTTGGGTTTGTGGAGGCAAAGCACCCACACAAGACCGAGCGCCCTGCGCTTGAGCGATGGGTTGTGGGTGCTCAAAAGGCCGCTTGGGCACTGCTCGCTGCCCAATTCCAAAACATGGCACATATGCGCCCACATATGTGGGCACTGCAGTAACAATGGCGATTAGGCGCCAACTATTGGGTGCCCAAGCGCCCAATTTAGGCGCGTGATCCAAAGGTCTTAGCGCCTCAAAGCCAAGTCCGGGTGCCCATGCATGCACAATTCCTATTTTAGGGACCAAATTCGATCGGGGTGTTCACTACTTCCTATGCATTCTTCTTCAACAAGAACTCACGGTGAATGTGAGAGGTGCTGGAGGATTTCGGCGATTTTGACGTGTTTCTAGCTTCGAATCGGTGCAGGAAGAGTTTGTAGTGAGATCATGTAAGCTTCCTTGAGTGTTGAGAGAAAATTGAGTATGTTCTACATAAACACACTGATTTTCATAGAGAAAATTTTCTGATTATGTGGCTCCGTATTTTTAGTTCTTGGGTTTTTTGTGTTAAATTGTTGGCATTTTCTTATTTGTTTTGTTGTGCTTCTGTTCTAGGATTGCTCTGGTTTTTTCTCGAATCTATGTGATTCTATTCCATGGTGGTGTTTAGATTTCAAATTGAGTCTAAGCCCCTGTGAGTTTGGAAAGGGATTTCTTAGTGAGTTATTTTCTCCCAATATAGTGATATCAAAGATGAGTTTGATTCGAGTGAAAGCAATGGTCAATGAAGCAAGGTTCAAAGTAGATAAATTCAATAAGCACTTTGCAATCTGGAAGATGCAAGTAGAAGTTTGTTGTATCAGAAAAAATTATACTTGCCACTATAAGGAATTATAAGGAAGTTTGAGTCTATGCCTATGGAGGAATGAGAAGTGTTGGATCGAACGGCACTAAGTTTGATCCAGTTGTCACTTTTCTCACCTGTTGCGTTTAACACTTTAAATGAGAAAACTACGGGGGATCTCATAGCGACAATGACCAAGATGTATGAAAAACTTCTGCTTTAAATAAGATTTTTCTGATGAAAAAGCTACAATTGACTTCAGTTGGGTTTCATGAAAATTGAAACTGAGAGTCAGTTACACCATAGTAAGTGACCACAGTGCATGACTATGAAGGTGATTCAGATAGAGGTGCAGGAATAGATGACTGGTGTTGGATGTTAACGCCTCCAAGTAAGAGATTGTTGGGTTTGTGGAGCCGAACCACCCACACGGGACCGAGCGCCCGACAATTAAGCGTCCAGTTATGGGTGCAGCTCACTGCCCAATTTCAGAACAACCAGCTCCAGAACAATCGGCCACATATGTGAGCGCTACAGTAAAGTGGCGCTTAGGCACCAACTATTTGGCACCTAAACACTCGATCCCGAGGTCTTGGCGCCTCAGCGCCAATTCCATGCGCCTATGCGCCCAAAGCAGTTGGTGTGTGATTCCTGTTTTACGCGACCAAATTCGAGTCGTGTGTTCACTACTTCTTGTGCATTCTTCTTCCATAAGAACTCCTCATGAAGGTTAGAAGTGTTGGAAATGAGAATTTTGGAGATTTCAACGTGTGTTTCTCGCATCGAGTCGGTGAATGTGAGAAGTGTTGGAGACAAGAATTTTGGTGATTTTGACATGCATTTCTCACGTTGAATCGGTGAAGAAAGAGTTTGAAAGCAAAGTGTGCAAAGAAAATTGAGTGTGGCTCCATGGTTTGTTACCGTTCTCGGATTTTTTCATGTTAAATTCTTGTGTCGTTTTCTAATTCCTTTTGTTGTGCTTCTGTTTGTAAGATTGTTCTAGTTTTTTCTCGAATCTGCGCAATCTNTTATGCGTTTTCAAATGCTGAAAACATCGTTTTCACACCGCACCTACTAGGTGGGTGGCAGTCTTCTAACAGCAGTCTGATTTTTTAAAAAAAATAGAAAATTATAATAGTCATCACATCTAGCTTATCAGAATATTATTTTTAATCACCTTATCAGCAAATTATTCAATAATTTGCAGCTGACCCAAATAGAACATTAATCAAATTTTGAATAATTATATACAAGTAAAATTTATATTTTTTTCTCTTTTATATAGATTATGAAGCTTAAAATGTATGGAATATAGAAATAATATATTTTATTTATAATATTTGACAATTGGTTAATTTGAAGCAAAATAAACTTATAACTTCATTTTTTTTTTAAGTAAAATAAAAAATGTATTTCAAAATATGTGAGATTTTTTATAAATTAATAGTGTTGGTAGTGGCGAAAGAAGCCAGCCAGCGGTGACTCCGATGGATGGAGATGGTGGATAGTCGTGGTAAGAGGTGGAGGTTGTGGGCGGGAGGTGGCCTTAGGTGGTAGCCGGTAGCTGGGGCCTGCAGCGACGGTGGCAACTGTGGGCGGCAGAGGTGTGCAGCAACGGTGGTAAGAGGTGGTGATAGCCAAAGGCATTGAGAGGACGTGACTGCGATCAATTGGGGTGAGCAGTAGGAAAAAAATTTGCGTGTGATAGACGTACGCAGCGTTGCGTGTGATATTGGGGTATACTGAGAGTACTAGGGGGTTATATCTATGGTATAAGCCCTTGTAACTTACATATAACCTCTTAATATATGATAACAGAAGCGCAAAACTTATTTTAGGGTATAGATAGATTACAGGAAGTTACAGGGAGGTTATAAGGGGTTATACCGCGGATGTAACCCCCTTGTACCATCAGTACAACCCCAATATCGCACATAATTTTTTTCCGAGCAACAGCTGTAGCCAACAATTTTTTGCATAAACTTGTGTATTTGAAAATTGGATCAAATCCATAGAATTCTATATACACTCTAAGAAATAATTTATAAATTCATCCCTATTTTACATTGAATTGATGAATCCCTATGTTAAACACTTGAAATCCTAAAAGCCTTGCAAGAGAAATGTAATACACTTCTTTTTCAAATAAGTCCTAAATAAAAGACAGATTTACAAACAAGCGAGACAATTTCTATTACATATCTAGCATCCAAACTTTAATTTTCTTAAATTAATGCCACTTTCNGAAATTAGCCAACCGGGGCGAAGATGGAATATGGCCTGAAAATGACGAAAATTAATTTCATGAGCTTCTACACTCATGGAATACACAGCAGAAGCAAAAACATGACATACCAATGGGATTATTAGACTTATCTTGAGCCAAGCTATTACTGTTTTCAACTTTGGAAGAACCAAGCTCCACCAATAAGGGCTTGACAGATGGAATAAATACCTCATTGTAGAAGGTAATGATATCAACATGCTCATGCCCCTTTTTCTGTTTGCAGAAAACGTCAAGCAATAAGCTAAAACAAAAAAGGGTGAATTTACATACATAGCAACCAATTCCTATGTATTTAGATATCTAACACCTAAAATTTGCTTTTTTACATTTATAATACCACCCAAAATTTTCAAATCACATGAAAAATACCACCAGTTTAAGTTTTATAAGTGAAATACACCGTTCACGCATAGATAAGGTTGCATGTATGTAAAAATGGAAGCACAGGTGCCAGATATTTAAATACATTGGAATTGAATGATATAACAGTAAATCTTTCAAAAAAAAAGAGGTTTTTGAATGGGGAAGTCCCCATGTGCTGTTACCGTATTCTGGATTGATGACCAATTAACATAAACACTCCTGAAAACTTGAGTTCTACTCTGTGGCTGCTTTCTGTAGTTATAAATGATTGCCTTAAATGTCAAATCTAAATTCAAGATCTGTTCAAAAAATAAATCTCAGCTTAGAGAAAAATTAGACTAAAGGACCTCAGCCGTTGTTTAATTTATTAATGATATAAACTCACCTTATTAACTCCATATATGCTACACAAAATAAGTTGGTCAATATGTCTGTTGAAAAAGAGAGCTGTCCTTTGACTAAGAATTTGTTGGATGAGAAAGTAGACATGCTCTAAAAAATGCTGAGGCACTCCAAGCCTTTCGCACAGACTTTTGATTCTGATAGCAGCCAATTTTAAAATCTAAATAGCACCACGAAAAAGTAAAATTTATGAAAGGAACGAAAAAAATAGAAAGGACATTTGCATATACGTCACACAATTCTTATGTACTTACAAATCTCATATCAAAACTTTCATATTTACACACATAGCACTTAAATCTTCAATATCACATAAAAAATAGCACTATTACGGCTTTTAAAAAGTGAAACATTGTTTCATTCATAGGTTTAAAGCGCCAAAGTTATATATATGTAAATATGAAAGTTTATTTGTCAGATATGTAAATATATAAGAATTGCATGCTAAGTATGTAAAATTGCCAAAAATAGAAAAATTCAAATCTATTATTGGGTAATACCTTGCTAAAGAAAGTGCTGATCCCAGCCTCAGCACAAGGTTCACCACCGGTTGATGGATTTGGACATGCAGGGCTGAAAACATACGAAAAATGTGAGCATGCAAAGAGCTCCACAGACAACTGCTTCAAACAAAGAGAAACGGGAAGACTAAACCTTGCAAATGCAGACTGAAGAGATGGTAATTTGGATTTGGGACTATTGAAGGCTATCTGGTTTTCCCTCACAGGTGATTTTAAGATATTAGGATCCAGCACTACACCTCTGTTTTCACTGCACAATCTCTTTGGAGATCTTGACTCTCCATTTGGGCCTATAAACAAAAACCCACATGAAAATAATCAGCTGAATCTAAGGAGTAATTTAAATAAAATATGAGTATGTTGATCGTCTGGGGGCAGTTCACTCATCCAACCATGCGTATGTAGCCGATCTCCAGAAAGAAAAATAAATTACACTGACAAGAAGTAAATTAAAGGACATCGCATATTTAGCCGAAGTATTTTAGCATTCCATACAAGTTCCAAATTTCCCTTCAACAACATGGATCCAACAACAACACAGCATAATATCACAAATTCACAATGTCACGAGAAAGTTCGATATTCCTACATATTTTTATGGACTCAAAAAACCTACCGACACTTCTTCATGCAATTATACTTGCAACCGAAAAATTACTCTTCATCATAGTAAAAATAATAATAATTAAAAAACAATAGCTAATTGTGAGGATAAGTTCAGTGAGTTTGAATTTAATGTGTCAGGGCAACATGATTAAAATGAAGAAAGTTGAATACCATGGTAAACTTTACAAAACTATGATCAGATTGCAACGTTGATGCAAGTGAAAAGTTATAAAGAAAACATCAATAAACTGAGCGCGGAATAAATAAATAAGATATTGACAAGGATGATGATAAAATTAAGAAAAATAAATTGAGAAATAAACATAATATATAAGAGGGATAGCTGGAATGCAATCCATTGAAAATAATGTAATAGAGAATAAACAATAGTAAAACTAATAGAATAAATAAAATTGCAAAAAAAAGAATGTAATTCATGGTAGCTTCAGGTAGATGACATGCAAAAAAAGAGCAAAATAAATCAAACCTTCAAAAAAAAAAAACACAAAAGCAATAAAATAAAAAAGATTCATAAAGCCAACCCAACTAATGGAATAAGTCTAATGACAAGATTCTGGCTCTACCAATCATGGGAAAAAAGGCACCATAAATTATATTATAGATTTATATTTAGAAACACAAATCTACAACATGACAGAAATAAAGAGCTCACAAAATTCAACGCTTGTGGGCCACAAAAAATAAATTCATCTAACAGAAACTTCAAGAATCCTCATATTATCAAATTTACCTGATGATGTTGCATGCTTTTGGGAAGTAGAAGGTTGGGTTCCTATGGCAGCAATATTTTTATGCAGAGCAATTGAATCAAGTGATGGCATGGGATCTGCTAATAGGCCCAACCGATTTATATCCGTAGCCAAAGCTGGCTTTGCTATAATCAAGGAGTTATAAAGAGAAGAACCTTTTTCCCATGACAAGCTCTCTAAAAGTCGTTCTTCCAACGAATTCAAGTGCCTCTTTAACTCTCTTGGAAGAGTTTCCTCATGCCTCACAAAACTCTCAATTACTTTGCTCAAATCAAAAGCCGTAATTCCAGTTCTCTCCAACACAGCAGGAAACATCATGGTGACAGTCTTATGGGTAGCCAAAACAAGCTCAGCAGCACAAGCAAGCATGCATCGATGAAATCGCTCGCTGGATAATAATGAAGTAAGATTATTGTCACTTAGTCTCTGTGATTCTGCTTTACATATTGCTTCTAATACTCTATAATACAACTTTAGAGACTCTAACTTCCGCTGTTCTGCCCACACACTATCCATAATATTTGCTCCTTGAAGACTTCCATGAATGCACCGCTCTCCATATTGAGTTGGGAAAATGGCCTCCAATATGACGTTGGCTCTATGGATAACAGGACTTTTTAAATCTGTGTCACAGGACGTGAGGAAATGGTGAAGCCCGGATGAAGGTCTAGAAGACAGTGGAGAAACAACTTCACGAAGCCATTTTGCAGTGGTCATGGTGGAGCTCACTGGTGTCCACTGAGCCATTCGAGAGTTGCCCACAAAATTCCCACTGGGAGGTGATGCGGCGGGATGAGAGGCAACACGTTTTATAATTGACTTTGCCGGAGTGCTAACTAAGGCAATGTTGTCCTAAAAGCATAAATAAAGAGTGAAACAAATACATTTAGGGGCATTTACATACATGTCACACAATTCTTATGTATTTACATATCTCATACCTACACTTTCATATTTACACACATTGCACTCAAATCTTTAATATAACATCAAAAATAGCACAATTAGAATTTTCTAAAAGTGAAATACCCATTTTCACGCATGAGTTTAAAGCACCAAATCGTTATATATGCAAATATGAAAGTTTAGGTGTGGGATATGTAAATACATAAGGATTTTGTGCAACATATGTAAATTTGCCATGATTTTAGATGAAAGATAACAATGACAATTTAATAGTATGAAACATCTATATGCCACCATACCCTTCCATGAGACACACTAATTGCATCCCCGGAAAAGTTTAAGCCTCCATTAACATCTAACCTATCCTCAACATTGAGAAATATGCGCTCGTCAAGTTCAACTTTACTTTTTATAATGTCATCATAATCCTTATTCAGAATAAATAAATTACTCGGAAGAGACTTCTCGTCTAACAAATCCTCAAAATATATCAGCTCATCTGTTATTGTGCAAAAATGAGTATCAGAAACGGAAGCTAAGAATATTTTTAATTGACATATCATAGGCAAACACAATAAAAGAAACATTAAGACCTGTGTTTATGTTATATAAACTTTCAGCTTTACATTCTGAAGCATGGCATGGTTTCTTCTTCAAAACATCGACAACTAATTTATTAACCTTCTCCATCATTCTCCACAACTCCACTTCAGAAGCGTCATAGCTCTGGCTCAAAGATGCAAGAAGATCCACACCTTTGCCAGACTTCTTAGCTGTAAGATAAATTCCACACTAAACATTAGTAAACAAAATGTAACAAATATTTTACAAACCATAGAACATGAAATCTAGAAAACTTACTGAAGAAAGGAGAATCCGAAATGACAAAGTTCCTCGAGCTTGTGGGAACATGGAGAATAAGAATGGCCTGCACAAGCACAAAAGCATATCAAATAACCAATAAAAATTTGAGCAAACTGTCAAAATAGTCCCCCAACTATATCTATAAGGCCATTTAGTTCCGGAGTCTATAAAAGCGTCAAATTAGTCTCCAGACTCTTTAATTAAGGATAAAATTACTCATCCGTTGAGACTATCTCAACCAATATTAGAAGAGTCTGGTGGTAAATTGGCACTTTTATAGAATTTGGGACAAAAATGACTAAGCAATGAACCAAGGGACTATTTTGCCACTTATACCATAAAAAATTTAATTAGACGTCTACACAGTGAGGCACTGCACTTTTTACTCCTGGCAAAGTCACCATGTGTGAAAAAAAGAACTTACCAATATTGAAACCAATGCATTAGTATATGTAACCAAATCTTTAAAGTGGCTGAATAAATGAGCACGCAACTCCAAAAATAGCAGCCACCCAAAACAATGGTAATCTGAGACATAATCTTCATGACTGGAAACTAGAAGTTTTCTCCCACTACAACTGGCACTCACCTTGAAAAGCTGGTGATAAGCTTTCTTGTAGAACCTGTTGAGCATATGATTGTAACCATGATCCTTAAAACAGTCTGAAATGAAAATACAAGTTTGAATTATGAAACCCAAATTAGTATTTGAGAGTTCATTACTGCATATTTATTTCTTTAATTAAAAATGAAATGAAGTTATCTTTAACTGACGCCGTTACAAACATTGTTCCTTCTGTGGCGGGGCTGATGCAGTTTAGTATTCATGAAGCAATAAAAAACTAAATTATTGTGCTTTAGCCTTTGGTTGATAAAATCTCCGTGATGATTTGTACTTCCATGTTGAAGTTACAAGCAAAGCCTTAGTGATCGACAATATTTCTTTGACAAAAAACAAAATAAAAACTCCTTTAGGCAGAATATACGTACAGCAAGAAAAAAATTAAGAACATTAACTACGAGTAATCAGTATTTAATAATAGATCGTCTTAAAATTTATTAAATATGTTACTCCTAAACAATATCATTTAATATAGTAAAAATTCACTTAAATTTACAATTCCTAAAAATTAATACATATCTTTGTTTTCTTTTCTTCTTCCCATAATTGTAATCACTCCTTTAAACATTCCAATTCAATAATTTTAAAATATCCAAATTTTATATTATCCAACAAAACTTATCGCTGACATTAAACAATTTCAAATTAAAACATATACCTCTAATATAAATAGGAAATAATCTGATTAATGTTGTCAATTTTTCTGGTTTTTCAATCAGAATAATGCTATACTTATACACTAATTTTAAAAATAATAAGTAATACATTTAAATTAAATATTTAAAAACCCTAAATTGAAAATTAGCCATAAACTTGCCTCACTTTATCTCTCCTTATATTGCAAGATCACATATATAATTCTCTCCCAATCATTTAATGTAGTTGTCTGTCCAATTATAATCACTAATATTAATTCATAACACTTTAAAAAACCATTTATATTCATAAAGACACAAACCCTACCATCTTTACTGATGACTCAATTGACTGCCACCCATCAAAAGCCGCACGCAACCACTCCATCCAGAATGCTAGGAACCACTTGTCCCACTTCCTCATTTCTTCTTCTTTGCATTAAACCACCTGCACCCACACGAAGATGCAGGCACGACTTCAATTTTGACACTTGTGTGTGACTCTTCTCCCACATAAAGCTTCTTCCTCGCACGCAAGCCCGTGATGCTTTGTCTCCTCATGCTCGAAGCTGCAGCTCTTATCGCATGCAAGGTTCCCTCTGTCTTCTCTCTCACACACAGCATGTTGTTGTCGATGTTGTCTCCTAGCACAATGTCTGCAATGCACACGTCAAAGTTTCCCGCAAGTGGTATCGTTCTCCCTTCCTCCTCTTTCTTCCTACTTCTCTGCCTCTCGCTCTTTCTCCTGTCATTGTCATTTCTTTGTTTTGAGTGGAGACGTCCTTCTCTTAATGAAGAAACCGTCAAGACCGTTTTCACAACCGAACTATCAAAATTTCCCTTCTTTTATACTTATTACAGTCTTTCGTCCTTATAATTTTTTTTTCCTTTACGATTGTGTTGGAGAATGAATTAGAATTTCATTCCCTCAGAAGTTTCAAATAAAATTTATATGAAGTTAACGAGAAGATTGCTTTGAATGAAGCTTTTCCCTGCAATTAGGGACTCATTTGCTAAAATAAAGAGAAAATATAGCCGAAGACAAATAATGGCAAGCCAAACATGACTCGTTCGACACCCAAAACACAGCACATGGTAGAATTACAACATGTGATGGCTCCAAGACAATGGCCACGTATAAGAAAAATGTGCGTCAAAGCTCTCCTGCCAAAGAAAAGCTGATGTACACAAACCATCTCACACCCATGATCAATGCTAAGATACATAAAACTAAATAATTTGAAGCTTAAAAAAATTAAATATGAACAAACCAGATGCCCCATATTACATAGATAAATAAATAAAAAATGAAAATGACAATTAAGATGAGAAGAAATCCATGATTGCCATGGCACAAGGTAAGATAAGTTATTCCTAAATTTCAAATTTGAAAAAAATGTTGATTATTTATACAAGATCATATGAACCCCTCTGCAAACATGTTGAACATTCATACAAGGTTTATTACAAATTATTAATTATGAGATTTTTGCTATTAATTAATATGATATTTATATTACTGCTAGGATAAGATTTCTTGGACAAATTCTCCTAATTAAAAATTGATTAGAATAGATTTAAGCTGTCATCATAAAAAAATAAGAGGCTACAATATCCAAACTTTCTGATAGGAATTAAAGAAAAATAACGGCTCTAATCAAACTCTCATTATCTGAGAAGAGCAATTCTCATTAAAATCTCCTTTTAAACTCTCACAACTAATCAC
>JXCR01122328.1:33973-55666 GCA_002079205.1 Phalaenopsis hybrid cultivar | reverse complement strand
ATTGAATCAAATAATTCTCAAACTTAACATCTAATAGCTTGCATTTGCATCATGCACAACATTTTTCTCTAGACCAACCGCTCAATATGTAATCTAAGGTTTCTATGGTTAGTATAGATAGTATTATGAAACCTATTATTTCTTTTTTCCGAAATAGAATAAATACTAATCCATATAGAAAGAAATATAGCTTTCTAATTAAGAATATAAATTATATGTTTTTTTTATACTTGTAGACCCGAAAGAGTGGAGAATGCAAACTTTTTAGACACAAAAATGGAGAAAATTCATGATCCTTCTAACAAATGGTAACCTTCTCACCACTTTCTATGCATTTGTATTTCTAGCACCAAAATTTTGGTTTTTAAAAGTGTCGAGCCTGGGCTCGCTTAAGCTCGACTCATTTACATCTCTACTTCCCTGAAAACTCCCTCTTACCTTTCTTTTACATTAGAAAATTGAAATGTAAAATTACATTCCTTGCAGTATTGCACCTGTCCGTGATATATTAGTGAAAAAATGTGATATATAAAGATTGATGCTTGTACTCTGAAATAATAATGCTAAAAATATTTTTTTTTTCCAACAACTCGTTTGTCCCATGCTAGCCCGACCACTTGGACATGTAGGCTTAGTTTGATCACTTCGACATGTGGGCTTAGCTCAACTATTTCAGCGGGTGAGCTTAACTCGATAAAGAGCCGATCTTTATATATGAGCTTTCGAAGCCCGTAAGGCTGTTGTCTCTTTATGCCCTTGAAAAAAATTTTATTTATGCGTTAAGACGTTTCTGAGTATACAACAAATATATATTTGTTATTATTGAATTTTGAAATATTATAGGCTAAGGAGATCAATAATACAGAAGCATTACAATAGCATTGTTATAGGTTAATCAAACAATCGATCTATTTGAGAAAAAAATATTACGTCTAATTGTCGAGAAAAAAAATATTACGTCTAATTGTCGAGCATGTAACTGAGTGACGTGCTTGATTCTCAACAATTGCGCTCATATAGAAACATCGTATGTAATATTTTGTTCCATTTAAAACAACTTTTTGAGTATATTATTTTTCTAACTGTTATTACAGCTGCATTTGATTATTATTTTTTTTTACATTTTTTCTTATTCTATGATGGAAAACTATTCTTACAATTTAATATAAAAGAATTGATAGTTGTAAGAAAATTTCTATCTAATATTTTTTAAAAATTTGTTAATAACAATACTATTTTATTAAATACTTCGATAATTTTGCAATAACATTTACAGAAAATTTTAACCCCTCAAAATGATCCTGTTATCTATTATTAAAATGAGTTTTCAAAATACTATTTTTATTATTTCAAATAATGAAAATAATAGTTTTAAAATTTAAAATATAAGTGGTAAGAGGTGTGTGGTATTGCGAGCAAGACAGCTGATCCTATCTCCATTCGTAAATCCACGGCACGCCAATCTTTGGGTCCATTTGGGGCAGCTTATTAGTGCGGGGGAGCGTTTTAAAAACGCCGTCGTACCATTTGGTTCGCACGTTTCGCCAGCTTATTCAAAACTGTGTTTGAATTTTTACACTAAATGCGGGCCGCAGGTCGACCCATGCGGCCGGCCCGCGGGCCGCGTTCAGCTTATCCTGAAACGCACAAGCTGCCCCAAATGGACCCTTTATCTAAGATATAAGATAGAGTATCAATAAATTCGCTTATAATTGTACGTTCGTGATTGTAAATATAAACTAATTAGATTATAGTAATTGTAGAGGATCTGTACTTCATACCGAGAATTTGCTTTATGTCGCGGAAACCAGCGGTGAATGTTGGTCGTGGGACCCGTAATTTAATATTTTGAATGATTGAACTGTAAAATATTATATTTAATATTTTAAATAATCGGATAAAAACACCAAGAATAATTTAAGCCATGGTTGTCATTTAATTTATTTTCGCTCCTAAACCCTTCTCGTATCAGTCTGCTCGGATCAGTCTGTTCTGCCCAACTCCGCTCTTCCTTCTCGTTCATGGATCTCCTCTGCCCTAATTCGCCCTACGTTAGTTTTCGTTATTATCTAATAATCTACGCACCCAAATTGCCAATTTTCGGTTCTCTTTTTCCATTTTTTTGTTGCGTCTGTACAGCTCTTACCTTTGGAAATTTCCATTTTGGCGGAGCTCAGATGCAATCCTTTTTTTTTTTCTGTTTTTTTTTTCTGACCTGCTAATTAACATCAGTTTGATCACTTGTCTGTTCTCCGCCTTCANTGTTGCGTCTGTACAGCTCTTACCTTTGGAAATTTCCATTTTGGCGGAGCTCAGATGCAATCCTTTTTTTTTCTGTTTTTTTTTTCTGACCTGCTAATTAACATCAGTTTGATCACTTGTCTGTTCTCCGCCTTCATTTTTTTCGGGATTCCCTGCATAAAGCCCTTGATATTTGAATCGAAGAGGAGAGNACACATTTTTAATCCAAGTGATTCTTCATGGCATAGTGCGTGCTTATTTACTTTTTATTGTTGGAATGGTTGAGTANACACATTTTTAATCCAAGTGATTCTTCATGGCATAGTGCGTGCTTATTTACTTTTTATTGTTGGAATGGTTGTGTACTCATGTTTTATATGATTACTTAGTGATTTGAATTTTAATTATATAAAATTGTTACTAGTAATTTAAAATACACTTCTAAATTAAATATGAAAAGATTGTGATAAATCATAGTTTTCATTGGGTCATAGGACTTCTAAATCAAGTATGACGATCAGTGCACTATATATCATGTGTTCGCTATGTATGAAGTGTCTAAAATGCGTTGAAATATTTTCAGAAATTTGGAAAATAAGGCATGCCAATGTGGCTGACATGGTGTCATCATGTGTTTGAATGTTGAATTTTTTATAACAGTTTCTGAACATGATGACTCTTTAGAAGTGGTCATGCTTCATTGCTCTGTGGGATTGCATTCGGAGGAATCTGCATCAAAGGGTTCTATATTTCTTTTTTTTTTTTGGAGGGGTTAATAACTGATATTAAGAACTACCATAAAGACCTTTTTGGTTCTTGCTTTCAACAAAAAAAAAAAAGAAAAAAAGAAAAAAAAGGGACTGCTTGGAGCTTTGCAGATCGATAAAGACAAATTGAAATATAAAATTTGCAATGCTATACATTTGTTAGCATATTTACTTTATCAAGCTTTAGGGATCAAAATTAGATTTTTTCGTGATTTTTTTTTAAAATTTTTAACTCATGTATACATTCATATGTGCCGGGTCCTGGTCCCAAAATGAGATATTCTCATTAGTTGATTGGCCAAATAGTTTTTCAATAAGCTTGTTCAAATGGAGCTTGTTTGATGTAAAAGGTTTTAATTATATCTCAACAATCTGTCATTATTTTTAACTTTTTAGACAAATTTAACCTATTTTAGACTCTCCGAGTCAAATTATCTAATGCACTACCTGCTAGCAGGTGGTGGATATTCAGGGCTCTGGTCTAGATTCTTATTGCTTAACTTCTTTGTTGAAGGATGAACTGCCACAAAGCGGGTGGGAATTATTTGGTTGAAGAAGTGGGCTGTTTTTCATAATTGTTCATAATTTGCCACAAAAACTAACCGTTTGGATAGTTAAATAAACTTGTGGTCCATAAATTTTTTTTTTAAAAGCCTTGATTGGTCCATAAATTTTTTTTTTAAAAGCCTTGATAGAAAATGTAGGAAATTATTAGTGGTGATAAAGGCTCAAATCTTATGGCTTGCTTGCATTGGGGGGCTAAGGGTAGGGTAATATTTTAGAGTTATCTCTTGGAATTCTTATTATGTGAATGTTCTTCAAATGTATATGTTGAATTGGTCTCCTTATCTTCGCACTTGTAAGAAGCACCCGATCAACCTTGTTAGGATTGTTTTCTCACATTTGGGCCCACTACTTGAAAATGAATCCACACTGTACACATTTAGTTTAATTTTTGGCAAATCAGTAATAACGAATGTTGCCATTGCGATACTTGAAGCTGTCTATAACCCATATTCTTGTTGAGATAAACTNCAGTAATAACGAATGTTGCCATTGCGATACTTGAAGCTGTCTATAACCCATATTCTTGTTGAGATAAACTTTTCGCTCCTTTGGTTTTAGAGGTTTAGATTGGCAGTCTTTGTCATGGCTTTTGGCAAAAAATAAAATTTGTGGTTTGCCCTCATATTACAATTCTTGCGAAGTTTTTGAACATGATTATGTGTGGGCTCTAAAAATTCACGACCGCTCCCTAAGACAACTCTCTGCAATTTATTTTTATTTTATTTTGAGAGAGCTTTGGAGGGTCGAATTTTCAAAATACAGATTGGATTGTAGATAAGACACTACCTAGTGATTTTGCCCTCATTGAGCGGTGACTTTTTGATATAGGATTCGAGGTTTTCCATAGACGCAAACCCCAATAGTTAATTATTCTTCTCGATAATGGGAGAATACTTTTGATTAAGGCTAGTTATTATGAATTGAAAATTGAGCATATGTTAGCAATAAACTTAGGATTTAAACTGTAGAATTCACTACTTAAAGCTTGAAGTTAGGGAATAAATACGAAACCCGATTAAGATCTCATGGTTCCGTCATCCCGGTTCGTCGAGGTCCCTGATCTACTTAGTTAGAGGAGGTAGTTGACCCAACTTGACAGAATGATTCTTGTTAGCAGTCATGGGTTGCATCGTCCAAGAGATTCTTGTAGATCTGGGGTGGTTGTTTATTAAAGAGGACAAATTTAAGTCAACCTTAGCCCACAAAATGTTTTATGTCAATCAATTGTACTCTTATGATTCACAATTCAAAGGGTAGAAAGCTGTTGGGGAACATACGAGCTGCAGCCGTGATTGTAATATAATAATGTCATTTGGCGGCAGCTACTCGGTCAGGTTCTGATTGTAACCACTACTTTGTGGTGTCATTTGGTGGCAAAACCACACGGACAGAGGACTCGGGCCACGCAATAATTTGATTGTGAATATAGAGATGTATTTGATATGACATTCGAGCTTTGTAAGCTGAAGTCAATAAAAAATTTGTTGCCCTCGACAAACTGTTGCGGAGGGTGGATGAAATTTGATTTTGCTTTTAATGATTGAATTTTGCTTTGCATATTAGTTACTGACTTTGAAAAGCTTGATTTTAAAGATTAACCTTTCCGGTTGAAATCATAGATCAACACGGCCATCATCGAGAAATTAGTTCTTCTGGTGAATAATATGAGACACTATCCATTTCTTCACCATATTTCATCTATGATCTCAAATTTATAAGAGAAAATTATTTTCGAGCAATTAGCTTTTTTATTTATTATATTTATTTTTTATGGGAAGAAATCATTGGCCTTACTGTATATTTGATGCTATTGCTGTAAGGAGCACAGGACATGGAGTAATGAACCATTTCACTCAGGAGGATGTCTTATCATTTGGAGCTTGTGAGGATTATCGTCGTTTCAATAGTAACTAATAATTATTTCCATGAAAAGATATATTTGTTTGAGGCTAGCACTGCGATAATTATGTATAGAACATCATTAGAGTACTAACAGATTTATATAACTGAAATGAATTGTGAAATGAGGGGGAAACAAGGAATAGAGATCCGAACTGTCATTAATTTTTAGGAATATTGCATGCATACCACACACAAACTTCAATTTTTACATATAAGCCACCTTACCTATGCATGAAATGCTGTATTTCACTTTTTAAAAGTTTATATAATGGTATTTTTGATGTGATATGAAAGATTTGGGTGTTATAAATGTAAAAAAGCAAAGCTTAGTTATTAGATATGTAAATAAATTGGAATTGGGTGGCATGTATGTAATTGTCCCTAATTTATAACTAGTCTCCACTTCTAATTAAGTAGTTTGTTTAGTATACGTTGAAGTGGTACTTACAGAAAATTAATATTCACCCTTCCTGTTTAGAATTTTTTGAGAATGTAATAATTCATGCTAAAATATATTAAGCTTTGTGATTTTCTCAGGAGTTTGAATTCTGTTGAGGATCCACTTATCTCCAGCAATTCTGAAAGTAAAGATTCAACAGGAGGTTTGGTATGTCTTTGGTGACAGAGTTATGGTTATTGCTTCTTTCTTCTATTGGTTGTTGATTGGCTTTATTGGGTTAATGGTTATATGATTTTTTACATAATTTTTTTTTATTAATTTATTCCTTATTATTTTCATGCACATTTTTACTGATTTTCTTCTTTCCATTAACCAAGGTGGCATTTAAGGCATACGCTGTTATTCATGTATTATGCATTGTATATTTTTTGGATGAAAGCTGCAGCAAGTTTATAATAAAAATAAAAGATATTTGACATTCTGGGTATTTTGGGGCTATTGCGGTTGTGAGAATGTACTTTTCTTTTCTTTTTTCCCCATGTTGATTGCCACTGGACTCTATTGAGTACAAACATCACTTAATTTTTTTTTATATTCACAAATAATTTGCAATCATGATAAGTAAATTTAGTTGGCCTCCGTTCAAAATTTTCTAAAATGGTCATGAATCCATTCATATGGATCTTTGTTTTTGAAGCAGAGATGCTGAGGTAGTGACTAATGATGTAGTGCTAGTCATCTACTCCAATCCTAGCATGTGTTATTGGGTTTGATAATGAAAACCCCAACAAAATTTCTTTTTTACTAAATGGCAGATCTTGGTTTTATCTGTCTCATACTACCTCTCCCCATCTCTTGTTCGGTTTCGGTTAATGCAAATTAACAAATGTTTTGTTAATATATTTTACTATTATTTTTTATTAGATTTCTTTTGATATATATAGTAATATTTGAATCAAATTCCATCTAATTTAAAAAATTTTAAAATATCATAACTAAATTTGAGAAACATGTTATGATTTTTTTATGTTGTTGTTATTATTATTATTATTATTATTATTATTATTGAGCTACTATAAAGTCATAAGATTTGGAAATTTTAACTTCTTCAAGTATCTGCTATAGTTTCTGTAAATAGAAGTAAACATTCTCAAAATTATATAAGTTACAAGGAATGTTTTAAGAATAGATATGCATAAATGGGGATGCCACAAATAACTCATGGTTGTCCATATTTATGCACATTTCACATTACACATCTTGTAAATGATTCAACTTAAATATGCTTAATGTAGGATTGGTTGGCTTCTCTGATAAGTTGAGGACCTGAGTTTATTTGTTTCATTTGTACAACTGAGAACTTGAAGAAAATTTTTATTTCTTTGAATGTTCAATTCGGTTGTCTTCGATTTTCACCCCTCACTGAGGTATATCTCCTTTTTCCTTACTTTTACAGGAACGGAAAATCTGTAACTTTTGGGAAACCTTGACTTTTAAGTTTGTCAACTCAATGATGGATCTTGGTGTGCAAAAGCAGCTTGACTTTGAAGATTTAATTCAGTTACCTTCAGAACTTGTGCCTTCTTGTCATAATTCCTTATTAAGGTTTTGGATGGCTGTAAAATGTATGCCTAACACTGATCGATCTTTGTTAAGAGCCATGTTTCATGCGTATGGTTGGCCTTACTTGCGGCTAGGAATGCTTAAGGTAGTTTTATTTTGTTTTATTCTTCTTTTATCTCCCATAGTGAATGATAGATAAATGCTACTCTTTCTATCATACTTGTTTGTTAACATCTAAAAATCTTATGAGAATCTTAAGTTAGTAATAGAGACAAGTGTTAAAATGGTCTTCTGACTTTTTTGCAAGGGCCACTTCAGTTCTAGAGTTTGTAAAATGTCATTTTAGTTCCAAATTTTTTTTGATATGGGCTGTAATAGTCCCTAGTGAAGACTATTTTAGGCCCCCATTAAAAGTGTATAGGAAATAATTGACGCGGGACGCTCTCCTTCCCACAGGNTAAAATGTCATTTTAGTTCCAAATTTTTTTTGATATGGGCTGTAATAGTCCCTAGTGAAGACTATTTTAGGCTCCCATTAAAAGTGTATAGGAAATAATTGACGCGGGACGCTCTCCTTCCCACAGAATGCAAGACTCCTGCATTTTGGCAGTTTCATGAGATCGCGAATCCTCCCGTGTCGCTGGATGACATCCCGCCTGGATGTAGGCCCGATCAAAATTCTGCAATATTTATTGTTCTTTTTTGGTTTCTTTCCTACTTTCTATTTTTAATTAGGGTATTTCTATTAAGAGACTATTTATGTGTGTGATTTTATTGTTTGGACAACTTTTTCAATCATTATTATGTTTTGGAGATGTTGTTGACTGTTATGCTCTTTAGAGTGCCAAATCTGTTCTTTTTGTAAGTGTTGCCTATATGTTACTCAGAAGTTGGTGCTTGAACCTCCTCGCCGCTTGAACATCATCAATTTGGAGTTTCCTTTACTGTTTCAGCCACTACAATTGCCATTTTATGTTGATCTTCATCCGAATGTCGTCGAACTCATATATTATCATTTCCTTGCCATCCGAATGTAGGTGAAGAAGCCGCAGTCGATTTCGTGCGGAGGAAGGAGAAGATTCAAAGAGGTAAAAATATGTTAAATTAGATTTAATAATAATAATAATAATATATTGAATAGAAAAATAAACATAATAAAATAATGAAAATTTAATACTTAAATAATAATAATAAGTNGTTTGCAAACATGAAAATTTATTTGAAAGCTTTCTTTGTATTTACATAACACTTCAAACTTCAAATTTTTATTTACATACCACCTTGTGCATGCAAGTGTGTAAAGATGTAGTATTTTTTAATTGATATTAAAGATTTGGGTGGTATAAATATAAAAAGTAAAGTTTAGGTCTTAGATATGTAGATACATATGCATTTTGTGGATATATGTAAATGCATCAATTATAAAATATACATATGTTCCTATATTTTTTTTTTGTTATTCAGTGTGAATTTGAGTGTATATAATTATGGGCACATATTTAAATTATATAGTAAGAATGTTTGAACTCACGTTATGGGCATAAAATAGTCCGGCTGATAAAAGGTATTTTAAGTTATTGCCAATTTCTTAGGTTCGATTTTCGCCCACANACTTTTGATTAAGGCTAGTTATTATGAATTGAAAATTGAGCATATGTTAGCAATAAACTTAGGATTTAAACTATAGAATTCACTACTTAAAGCTTGAAGTTAGAGAATAAATACGAAACCCGATTAAGATCTCATGCTTCCGTCATCCCGGTTCGTCGAGGTCCCTGATCTACTTAGTTAGAGGAGGTAATTGACCCAACTTGACAGAATGATTCTTGTTAGCAGTCATGGGTTGCATCGTCCAAGAGATTCTTGTAGATCTGGGGTGGTTGTTTATTAAAGAGGACAAATTTAAGTCAACCTTAGCCCACAAAATGTTTTATGTCAATCAATTGTACTCTTATGATTCACAATTCAAAGGGTAGAAAGCTGTTGGGGAACATACGAGCTGCAGCCGTGATTGTAATATAATAATGTCATTTGGCGGCAGCTACTCGGTCAGGTTCTGATTGTAACCACTACTTTGTGGTGTCATTTGGTGGCAAAACCACACGGACAGAGGACTCGGGCCACGCAATAATTTGATTGTGAATATAGAGATGTATTTGATATGACATTCGAGCTTTGTAAGCTGAAGTCAATAAAAAATTTGTTGCCCTCGACAAACTGTTGCGGAGGGTGGATGAAATTTGATTTTGCTTTTAATGATTGAATTTTGCTTTGCATATTAGTTACTGACTTTGAAAAGCTTGATTTTAAAGATTAACCTTTCCGGTTGAAATCATAGATCAACACGGCCATCATCGAGAAATTAGTTCTTCTGGTGAATAATATGAGACACTATCCATTTCTTCACCATATTTCATCTATGATCTCAAATTTATAAGAGAAAATTATTTTCGAGCAATTAGCTTTTTTATTTATTATATTTATTTTTTATGGGAAGAAATCATTGGCCTTACTGTATATTTGATGCTATTGCTGTAAGGAGCACAGGACATGGAGTAATGAACCATTTCACTCAGGAGGATGTCTTATCATTTGGAGCTTGTGAGGATTATCGTCGTTTCAATAGTAACTAATAATTATTTCCATGAAAAGATATATTTGTTTGAGGCTAGCACTGCGATAATTATGTATAGAACATCATTAGAGTACTAACAGATTTATATAACTGAAATGAATTGTGAAATGAGGGGGAAACAAGGAATAGAGATCCGAACTGTCATTAATTTTTAGGAATATTGCATGCATACCACACACAAACTTCAATTTTTACATATAAGCCACCTTACCTATGCATGAAATGCTGTATTTCACTTTTTAAAAGTTTATATAATGGTATTTTTGATGTGATATGAAAGATTTGGGTGTTATAAATGTAAAAAAGCAAAGCTTAGTTATTAGATATGTAAATAAATTGGAATTGGGTGGCATGTATGTAATTGTCCCTAATTTATAACTAGTCTCCACTTCTAATTAAGTAGTTTGTTTAGTATACGTTGAAGTGGTACTTACAGAAAATTAATATTCACCCTTCCTGTTTAGAATTTTTTGAGAATGTAATAATTCATGCTAAAATATATTAAGCTTTGTGATTTTCTCAGGAGTTTGAATTCTGTTGAGGATCCACTTATCTCCAGCAATTCTGAAAGTAAAGATTCAACAGGAGGTTTGGTATGTCTTTGGTGACAGAGTTATGGTTATTGCTTCTTTCTTCTATTGGTTGTTGATTGGCTTTATTGGGTTAATGGTTATATGATTTTTTACATAATTTTTTTTTATTAATTTATTCCTTATTATTTTCATGCACATTTTTACTGATTTTCTTCTTTCCATTAACCAAGGTGGCATTTAAGGCATACGCTGTTATTCATGTATTATGCATTGTATATTTTTTGGATGAAAGCTGCAGCAAGTTTATAATAAAAATAAAAGATATTTGACATTCTGGGTATTTTGGGGCTATTGCGGTTGTGAGAATGTACTTTTCTTTTCTTTTTTCCCCATGTTGATTGCCACTGGACTCTATTGAGTACAAACATCACTTAATTTTTTTTTATATTCACAAATAATTTGCAATCATGATAAGTAAATTTAGTTGGCCTCCGTTCAAAATTTTCTAAAATGGTCATGAATCCATTCATATGGATCTTTGTTTTTGAAGCAGAGATGCTGAGGTAGTGACTAATGATGTAGTGCTAGTCATCTACTCCAATCCTAGCATGTGTTATTGGGTTTGATAATGAAAACCCCAACAAAATTTCTTTTTTACTAAATGGCAGATCTTGGTTTTATCTGTCTCATACTACCTCTCCCCATCTCTTGTTCGGTTTCGGTTAATGCAAATTAACAAATGTTTTGTTAATATATTTTACTATTATTTTTTATTAGATTTCTTTTGATATATATAGTAATATTTGAATCAAATTCCATCTAATTTAAAAAATTTTAAAATATCATAACTAAATTTGAGAAACATGTTATGATTTTTTTATGTTGTTGTTATTATTATTATTATTATTATTATTATTATTGAGCTACTATAAAGTCATAAGATTTGGAAATTTTAACTTCTTCAAGTATCTGCTATAGTTTCTGTAAATAGAAGTAAACATTCTCAAAATTATATAAGTTACAAGGAATGTTTTAAGAATAGATATGCATAAATGGGGATGCCACAAATAACTCATGGTTGTCCATATTTATGCACATTTCACATTACACATCTTGTAAATGATTCAACTTAAATATGCTTAATGTAGGATTGGTTGGCTTCTCTGATAAGTTGAGGACCTGAGTTTATTTGTTTCATTTGTACAACTGAGAACTTGAAGAAAATTTTTATTTCTTTGAATGTTCAATTCGGTTGTCTTCGATTTTCACCCCTCACTGAGGTATATCTCCTTTTTCCTTACTTTTACAGGAACGGAAAATCTGTAACTTTTGGGAAACCTTGACTTTTAAGTTTGTCAACTCAATGATGGATCTTGGTGTGCAAAAGCAGCTTGACTTTGAAGATTTAATTCAGTTACCTTCAGAACTTGTGCCTTCTTGTCATAATTCCTTATTAAGGTTTTGGATGGCTGTAAAATGTATGCCTAACACTGATCGATCTTTGTTAAGAGCCATGTTTCATGCGTATGGTTGGCCTTACTTGCGGCTAGGAATGCTTAAGGTAGTTTTATTTTGTTTTATTCTTCTTTTATCTCCCATAGTGAATGATAGATAAATGCTACTCTTTCTATCATACTTGTTTGTTAACATCTAAAAATCTTATGAGAATCTTAAGTTAGTAATAGAGACAAGTGTTAAAATGGTCTTCTGACTTTTTTGCAAGGGCCACTTCAGTTCTAGAGTTTGTAAAATGTCATTTTAGTTCCAAATTTTTTTTGATATGGGCTGTAATAGTCCCTAGTGAAGACTATTTTAGGCTCCCATTAAAAGTGTATAGGAAATAATTGACGCGGGACGCTCTCCTTCCCACAGGATGCAAGACTCCTGCATTTTGGCAGTTTCATGAGATCGCGAATCCTCCCGTGTCGCTGGATGACATCCCGCCTGGATGTAGGCCCGATCAAAATTCTGCAATATTTATTGTTCTTTTTTGGTTTCTTTCCTACTTTCTATTTTTAATTAGGGTATTTCTATTAAGAGACTATTTATGTGTGTGATTTTATTGTTTGGACAACTTTTTCAATCATTATTATGTTTTGGAGATGTTGTTGACTGTTATGCTCTTTAGAGTGCCAAATCTGTTCTTTTTGTAAGTGTTGCCTATATGTTACTCAGAAGTTGGTGCTTGAACCTCCTCGCCGCTTGAACATCATCAATTTGGAGTTTCCTTTACTGTTTCAGCCACTACAATTGCCATTTTATGTTGATCTTCATCCGAATGTCGTCGAACTCATATATTATCATTTCCTTGCCATCCGAATGTAGGTGAAGAAGCCGCAGTCGATTTCGTGCGGAGGAAGGAGAAGATTCAAAGAGGTAAAAATATGTTATATTAGATTTAATAATAATAATAATAATATATTGAATAGAAAAATAAACATAATAAAATAATGAAAATTTAATACTTAAATAATAATAATAAGTTAATAGTTATCTAAAATAATAAATAAATGAAATTTTATATCATGTTTATGTTATGTTTTTATTTTAGAAGAGTTGACCCTGGGCAAAAGCTTATTGAATCAAGTGTCATCGAGGTGAGTATTTTTACTTCTAAATTATGGTAATAATATTGCATTTCTTCTAAATCATTCACATTAAAATGTCATTTGCCAAGATATCTTGTTAGTGTAAGTAGAATATGATTATTCTGGCTTATCATTCAATTTGGTCATTTGAAAATCAATGTGAATGATTTGCATGGATATACTTATTTACTACACATATTATTTACAATGAACATAAAATTGTATGTGCATGACTGAATATGATGGAACACCCTTTGATGATACTAGTGGGGAACAATAATGTACCCGTGCACGTAAATGAAAATGAATATTGATATTGATGTGTCTTAATTAACCAAATTTTAGACGGTGACTCCTGTGACAGTTGTATAGATATGAAAAGATATTGATATAATAATGATACAAACCCTTCTAAATAACATGTCAAATATTTATATTGATTTACAAAGAAGTTTAACTGACATGCATATTATTTTTTTGTCTTTTATATTGCTGCAGTTTAAAAGCATGAATATTCACTGACTTTTTTAGCTCATTGTTGTTTTAACTGATTTGTTAGGTTTAATTAAATTATTAAAAGATGAGCGATAGACAATAAAATATTGGTAGAAGACATGAACAATCATGAATGAGGTATATTTGATTGTATCACTTTAATTTAAATTTGTAATTACACTTTCATTTGTTAAAATCTAGGCAAATATAGAAAATTTAATTCACACCGTCCGATCGTCTGTACCCGCCTTGGTTAATTCCAAGCCCTGGGCTGGGTTGCGACAAAAGTGGTATTAGAGCACAAGGTTTAAAAATAGCTAATTAGATTTTGATGAAAGAGTCAATAGGATAATTATAAGAAAATTTTAAAATTTAAAGGCGAATGATTGATGGGCTCTAACACTTGTTATTGGTGCAGTCAACTTGGTCATATAGCAAAATATTGTGCATTTCTTAGCCAAAAGAGCCCTAAAGATCAAAAATGAGGTGGAACTCTTTCATAGAGGTCGACAAGTGGGTAGAAAATGATAGAGTCAATAGCCTCAGCTCCTACCCAAGGTCAACCAAGACGATCGGTTCGACCTTAGGTATATTCCCTTGCTCATAGTGAGCATGAAGAACCTACTGCCGTGGAAGGTGACGAGGTCTAATGAGTTTCGTGTGTTTCCTAGCATACTTCCTTATTTCAGTAACTATATATTGTTATCTGAATTATAGTTGAGTCGCCTTGTATCGAGTCTTTATCCTTATAGTGATTATATTTCATATGACTTAATCTCTTGGATAACAAATGTTGACATTCTCGATGTCTTATTATAAATTTCGAGGATGAAATTTTTGTAAGTGGGGAAGATTGTAATGGTTCTGTACGTGGAGGGTTGGGGGGGGGGGAGAAACGGGTAAAATGAAGGAACAAAGACG
Source organism: Phalaenopsis hybrid cultivar (assembly GCA_002079205.1). Taxonomy (NCBI): domain Eukaryota; kingdom Viridiplantae; phylum Streptophyta; class Magnoliopsida; order Asparagales; family Orchidaceae; genus Phalaenopsis; species Phalaenopsis hybrid cultivar. The sequence goes on along the minus strand of JXCR01122328.1, from coordinate 41,054 downwards.
AAGAAACGAACAGAGATGGAAGAGGAAACAATGAATTGGGGGAGGGAGAGGAAATAAACAGTTGTAAGGAGAAGAGGCGGACCCGACAAACAAAATGAGGGGGCAGGAAACGTGATCGAGAAGTTGAAGTGATTTTACTTATTTAAGTCACATAACCAGTTACCTGTTGAGTCGAACAAAGTAGTGTAGTGACATCAGTGTCACACAGAGGAGGAAGGCGGCGACGGCGTGGCAGGTCGAGCGAGAAAGTGTGAGGCGTATGAGAAGAGCTGAATTCTCGTGCCCTAGCCGAGTTGATGAAGAAGACGAAGGAGAAGAGTCGATCGTGCTCTAGCCGAGTGACGAAGAAGAAGAGAGGTTGTGCTGAATCATTCGAACCAAGCCTCTCTTTTGTAGGGGAAGAAGCCGTAGATGATTTTGTGCGAAGGAGGAAGGAGAAGATTCAAGGAGGTAAAGATATGTTAATTTAGATTTAATATTTAAAACTTAATAATAATAATAATAATAATAATAATAATAATAATAATAATAATACATNGGAGGTAAAGATATGTTAATTTAGATTTAATATTTAAAACTTAATAATAATAATAATAATAATAATAATATATATTGGAAAAAAAAAACATAATAAAATAATGAAAACTTAATACTTAAATAATAATAAAAAGTTAATAGTTACTTAAAATAATAAATATATTAAATTTTATATCATGTTTATGTTAGGTTTTCATTTTATTGAATGAAGTGTCATCGAGGTGAGTACTTTTACTTCTAAATTATGGTAATAATATTATATTTCATCTAAATCATTCACGTTAAAATGTCATTAGCCAAGATATCTTGTTTCAGTAACTAAAATATGATTATTCTGACTTATTATTCAATTTGATCATTTTGAAATGAATGTGAATGATTTGCATAGTTATACTTATTTAATACACACACATGTTATTTATAATAAACATGAAATGATTTATAATATGTTTGTATGTGCATGACTGACTATGCTGAAACACCCATTGATGATACTAGTGAGGAACACTAATGTACCCGTGCACGTAAATTAAATTGGATATTAATATTGATTTGTCTTAATTTACCAAATTTTAGACGGTGCCTCTTGTGAGAGTTGTATAGATATGAAATGATATTGATATGATAATGATGTAAACCTCTTTGAATAACATGTCAAATGTTTATATTGATTTATAAAGAAGCTTAACTGACATGTATATTATTTTTTTTTCCCTTATATTGTTGTAGTTCAGAAGTATAAATATTCACTGACTATTTTAGCTCACAGTTGTTTTAACTGACTTGTCAGGTTTAATTAAATTATTAAAAGATGTGCTTAGACGAGAATTTTTAAAGAAGAAATGAACAATCATCAACGAGGTAATTTTTGTTGTTTTACTTCAATTTAAATTTGTAATGGCTCTTTCATTTGTTAAAATGTAGGCGAATATAGAAAATTTAATTCACATTGCTTGACCGTCTGTACCCGCCTTGGTTGGGATGCGACAAAAGTGGTATCAGAGGCCAATGTTTAAGAATAACTAATTGGAATTTGATGAAAGAACCAATGGGTTAATTATAAGAAAATTTTAAAATTTGAAGGTCAATGTTTGATGTGCTCTAACACTTGCTATTGGTGTCGTCAGTTTGGTCATATAGCAAGATATTATACATTTCTTAGCTAGAATAGCTCTGAAGATTAGAATTCAGGTGAAACCACTTCATAGAGGTCGACAGGTAGGCAAAAAATGATAATCAATAGCCTCAGTTGCTACCCAAGGCCAGCCAAGGCGACATGTTCGACCTCTGGTATATTCTCTCACTCATAGTGATCATGAAGAACCCACTGCTGTGGAAGGTGCCGAGGTCATATGAGTTTGGTGTGTTTCTTAGCATACTCCCTTGTTTTAGCAACTATGTATTGTTACCGAGTCCTTATTCTTATAGGTGATTACATTTCATATATCTCTTAATTTCGTGGATAACAAATGTTGACATGCTTGAGGTCTGATTATAAATTTCGAGAATGAAATTTTTGTAAGTGGGGAAGACTGTAACGGTACTGTACACAGAGGGGGAGAAACGGGTAAAATGAAGGAACAAAGATGGAAGAGGAAACAATGAATTGGTCAAGGGAGAGGAAACAAACAACTCAAGGAGAAGAAGCGGACCGGGCAAACGAAACTAGGGGGAGAGGAAACAAGATCGAAAAGTTGAAGAAATGATTTTGCCTATTTAAGGTGCATAACCACTTACTTGTTGTGCCGAGAAAAGTAGTGTAGCAACATCAGTGTCACACAGAGGAGGAAGAAGGCGGTGGCTTGGAAGGTCGAGCGCGGCAGTGTGAGGTGCGTGAGAAGAGCCGAAGGCTCGTTCCCTTGCCAATTCGAAGAGGAAGACGAAGGAGAAGAGTTGATTGTGTCCTAGTCGAGTGACGAAGAAGAAGAGAGGTTGTGATGAATCATTCAAACCGAGCCTCTTGTGCAGGGGAAGAAACCTCGATCGATTTCGTGCGGAGGAAGGAGAAGATTCAGAGAGGTAAATATATGATAATTTGATTTAATAGTTAAAACTTAATAATAATGTTAATAATAATAATAGTTTAAAAGTAAGAGTATTTACCGACTCTTTTAGCTCACATTTGTTTTAATTGACTTCTTAAGTTTAAATAAAATATTAAAAGATGAGTGATAGACGAGAAAATATTTATAGAAGACGCAAACTATCATCAACGAGGTAATTTTAATTGTTACCATTTTAGTTTAAATTTGTAATGGCTTCTTCTATTAAAATGTCGACGAATATAGAATATTTAATTCACACCATCTGCCGTCTGCACTTGCCTGGGTTAATTCTAAGACCCGGGTCGGGTTGTGATAATTAAATATGAGGTAATGAGCGTTTATACAGAGTTTAAGAATATGGTACCTCAAATTACATTTTTGCAAGTCTTAAGAGGAGCATCAGTATAACTGACATTGGTTGTTTGAGTGGGCCTTGAGTTTGAGATGTCAATACCAAACACATTATAATCTCATACAAGAGAATTTCGGGTTCTTTAGACAACCTATCTCCTAAGTTGGCACTGCTGAGGGAGGTTCAACCTGTAGAGATGAGAAGCTTTTAAGCTATTTCTGGAAGACTACACGGGGTAAGCTGGGTATTAAATTCCAATTCAGTTCAGCATTGTCGTCCCAATCTGATGATCAAATAAGAGTGAAGCACAACTTTGAAAATCTTTGTAAGTATTTTGTGAGAAATAATGTCCGACAGTGGCATTCGGGTCCTTCCGGAGAAGGAGAAGCCTCTCTTATCTGAGGAGAGTGACAAGGGACGTTCTCCTTCCTGCAGGATGCAGACTCCCTCATTTTGACATTTTTGTGGGATTGTGATTCCTCGTGATCGTGGGATGACATCCCGCCTTGATGCAATCCCGATAAAATTTTTCTAATATTTTCTTACTTTTCTATTTCTTTCCTATTTTCTTATTTCCTATTAGCTTATTTCTATTAGGTGACTTTTTATGTGTGTTTTTGCGGTTTGGACAAGTTTGACTAATATTATTGTGTTCGAGTGAAGTTGCTCTTTGTTTTATGCTTTTCGGAGTAAGCGGTATCTCTGTATCTTGCTCAGGAACAGGTGGCAGAACCTCTTCGCCACCCAAACATTGCTGATTTGGAGTTTACTTTGTTGTTCAGCAGGGGCAGCCACTGATCGATGCCGAACCCTATCTAAAAGCCGTCAAACTCGCATATTATCATTTCTCCGCCACTTCACAACCACCTTCCCATTACATGCGCTTCCTAAACACCTTCTAGGAGCTCTAGAACAGTATCACTAATTTAATATTTTTATATAATGTGGGACTCAAATGACCATATGTAAATAGTTGGGACTAGTTTGGCGCTTAACTCATTAGTAATATTTTATGCTTTTCTTGCACCAACATTTTATTTTATTTTAAATGGAGAAGAGGACGTAAATCGTTCTCTCTATTCGAACTGGATGACCTTTTTATGGTTTGATCTCAGGTGTAAAGAGTATCACTTAAAACAGCCAACTATTATTGTTTTTTTTGGATTTATCTATCAAATCTTACATTACTAGTAGGCCGTTCAATGTGCAACAAACGGTTGTTTTAATTTTTTTTTTTAAAAGTAGCCAAGAAAAACATTGTTATATAAATGCTTTATTAAGATTTTGCTGACTCCATTGCCTTTGATTTTGATGATTGCAAATAGATTATGGAATTTGGACTGGTGTCTTAGTCTAGTTTATGCGGAAAATAGGTTTATCATTTGAATCATTAAGACAGATGAAGATAGAGTGTGTTTGAACAGGAAAAATAAGTTGAACTATTTATGTTTAAGAGTCTCGCAAATCTAAGTATTGAGGTTTATATAAAGCAAGCAAACATTTGCGGAATAGCGTAATATAAAAATACCAAAATTGAACATTCCAAACTTAAATTTGCCAAAGCACTTCTTGTGATAGCGAAAATAATTTATAAACGTCATATAAAACTTATGTAAATAAGCAAAATTGAGTTTTCAAAATTAAGCCCTTGAAATTTTCCTAGAAGTTATATATATGAAATTTAACTGTACTTACAAGAGCTTAATGTCACGCCCCGCCAATATTATGATATGATGGAGTATTCTAGAAGATGGAGGCCTAAATAACAACCTAGAAGAATCTAGAATATGTATGTACATATGAATAGTGTAGAACTATCTAGAAGCTAGAATATTATATTGTAAAGTTTCTCTTGAAGAATAGTCCCACATTGGCAATATGAAAGGCCAAAGCCGGGGAGGGAGCTATAAATAACTGCCCCTTCCCTCATTCTAAGGCATCCAAGATTTCAAGCTTTCAAACTTTGTAATCTCTTTTTATTAGTGAAGCTTTATCTTCTCTAACTCTTCTTCTNGATGAGAAGCTTTTAAGCTATTTCTGGAAGACTACACGGGGTAAGCTGGGTATTAAATTCCAATTCAGTTCAGCATTGTCGTCCCAATCTGATGATCAAATAAGAGTGAAGCACAACTTTGAAAATCTTTGTAAGTATTTTGTGAGAAATAATGTCCGACAGTGGCATTCGGGTCCTTCCGGAGAAGGAGAAGCCTCTCTTATCTGAGGAGAGTGACAAGGGACGTTCTCCTTCCTGCAGGATGCAGACTCCCTCATTTTGACATTTTTGTGGGATTGTGATTCCTCGTGATCGTGGGATGACATCCCGCCTTGATGCAATCCCGATAAAATTTTTCTAATATTTTCTTACTTTTCTATTTCTTTCCTATTTTCCTATTTCCTATTAGCTTATTTCTATTAGGTGACTTTTTATGTGTGTTTTTGCGGTTTGGACAAGTTTGACTAATATTATTGTGTTCGAGTGAAGTTGCTCTTTGTTTTATGCTTTTCGGAGTAAGCGGTATCTCTGTATCTTGCTCAGGAACAGGTGGCAGAACCTCTTCGCCACCCAAACATTGCTGATTTGGAGTTTACTTTGTTGTTCAGCAGGGGCAGCCACTGATCGATGCCGAACCCTATCTAAAAGCCGTCAAACTCGCATATTATCATTTCTCCGCCACTTCACAACCACCTTCCCATTACATGCGCTTCCTAAACACCTTCTAGGAGCTCTAGAACAGTATCACTAATTTAATATTTTTATATAATGTGGGACTCAAATGACCATATGTAAATAGTTGGGACTAGTTTGGCGCTTAACTCATTAGTAATATTTTATGCTTTTCTTGCACCAACATTTTATTTTATTTTAAATGGAGAAGAGGACGTAAATCGTTCTCTCTATTCGAACTGGATGACCTTTTTATGGTTTGATCTCAGGTGTAAAGAGTATCACTTAAAACAGCCAACTATTATTGTNTTTGGCGCTTAACTCATTAGTAATATTTTATGCTTTTCTTGCACCAACATTTTATTTTATTTTAAATGGAGAGGAGGACGTAAATCGTTCTCTCCATTCGAACTGGATGACCTTTTTTNCGAAACTAGGGGGAGAGGAAACAAGATCGAAAAGTTGAAGAAATGATTTTGCCTATTTAAGGTGCATAACCACTTACTTGTTGTGCCGAGAAAAGTAGTGTAGCANCGAAACTAGGGGGAGAGGAAACAAGATCGAAAAGTTGAAGAAATGATTTTGCCTATTTAAGGTGCATAACCAGTTGTTGTGCCGAGAAAAGTAGTGTAGCGACATCAGTGTCACACAGAGGAGGAAGAAGGCGGTGGCTTGGAAGGTCGAGCGCGGCAGTGTGAGGTGCGTGAGAAGAGCCGAAGGCTCGTTCCCTTGCCAATTCGAAGAGGAAGACGAAGAAGAAGAGTTGATTGTGTCCTAGTCGAGTGACGAAGAAGAAGAGAGGTTGTGATGAATCATTCAAACCGAGCCTCTTGTGCAGGGGAAGAAACCTCGATCGATTTCGTGCGGAGGAAGGAGAAGATTCAGAGAGGTAAATATATGATAATTTGATTTAATAATTAAAACTTAATAATAATGTTAATAATGATAATAGTTTAAAAGTAAGGNAAACCTCGATCGATTTCGTGCGGAGGAAGGAGAAGATTCAGAGAGGTAAATATATGATAATTTGATTTAATAGTTAAAACTTAATAATAATGTTAATAATAATAATAGTTTAAAAGTAAGAGTATTTACCGACTCTTTTAGCTCACATTTGTTTTAATTGACTTCTTAAGTTTAAATAAAATATTAAAAGATGAGTGATAGACGAGAAAATATTTATAGAAGACGCAAACTATCATCAACGAGGTAATTTTAATTGTTACCATTTTAGTTTAAATTTGTAATGGCTTCTTCTATTAAAATGTCGACGAATATAGAATATTTAATTCACACCATCTGCCGTCTGCACTTGCCTGGGTTAATTCTAAGACCCGGGTCGGGTTGTGATAATTAAATATGAGGTAATGAGCGTTTATACAGAGTTTAAGAATATGGTACCTCAAATTACATTTTTGCAAGTCTTAAGAGGAGCATCAGTATAACTGACATTGGTTGTTTGAGTGGGCCTTGAGTTTGAGA
>JXCR01122325.1:113894-133469 GCA_002079205.1 Phalaenopsis hybrid cultivar | reverse complement strand
CATTTTTTATTGCAAATCATCAAATGAGTTAATTAATATCAGAAATTACCCATTTCCCATTTTGATTAAGCCTAAATGTTCATTAAGGCCAAAATATCCAAAATTACAATTTTGCCCCTAAGGGTCCAAACTTTCATAATTTGTCGAATTTAAGTCAAATGACTTTGAAATTTTTATGTAACCTTCTTGATAAGTCAATTAGGACATCAGAGGAGAAAATGTGGATTTTCAAAATTTATTTTGATTTATATAATTATTTTCATGCAAAAATGTGCATTTTTAGGGAAAATTCCAAAATATAATCAAGAAAACTCCTAATCACTTGAAATTTTTATGTGAGCTAGCCCTAGACCAGGAAAGTCATTTGGCCAAAATTTCATAATTTTTTAAATTTTCTATGATTTATTAAAATTATTTTATTTTTTTTGAGATTTTAATAAAAATAAAATATTTTATATGCTGAAAAATATTTTTAATATTTTTGAAAAATCTCTATGAGGTCAGGGCACCCAAAAAAATTTATTTTGTATTTTTATGATTTTAATTTGATTTTTAAGAATTATTTTGGTGAAAATTCTATTTTTAAGCCTTAAAAATCATTTTAAGGTTTAAAAAAAAATATCTTTAATTTTAGACCTTGAAAAAATATTCCAATGATTCCTAAATATTTAGGAAATAATTTAGAATATTTCCATGAGTTTAATTTTTTTTGATTTTTTTTATTATTTTTTAATTATTAAAAATAATTAAAAATAACCTAAAAATGAAGTTTTTATTTTAAATATATTTATATTTTTATTAAATTCCCCTCATTTCAGAGAACTCAAAAAACTAAGTTTCATAATTTTTGGAGTTATATTTTTTATTTTTAAAAATTATTTAAGTTTCATATTTGATGGTCACTTTTAAAAATTAATTCAAAATATTAAATGATCTCCAAATGACTTAAAATTTTTATGGTAAATTTTCTGACTCATGGGCCATAATGGAGAGTGAATATAAAGTTATTTTAATCTTTTTGTGCTTCAAATTAAATGTTTTAAGTAAATTAAGATTTGCTCAAAACAATGATGTTTTGATCCTTAAAAATCATGAAAATATTTCCCAAAACTACACTGACCATAAGAAACTTACATGATTTTTTTTAGAATTTTATAAGCCACATGCAATTTTCTATAATTATTTGAGTAGAAAATGCATAAAAACTTAGAATATTAAGATCTCTATCTAGTGATCTCCTATGTCTTTGAAAAAATGCTCAAATAGTGCACCTAGATAGAGGCTACAATATATAAAAATTTGGGGTCAAGGTGATAATCCAATATGAATGGAGAATTGAAAAACCCCTAACCCTAATTCATTTTTTAAAAATAATTTATTGATCAAATTAATGTGAAAAGAATTTCATATGATTCTTCTATGTTCACTGAGCAAGAGGGTATTTTTATTTTATTTTTCTAAATTTTCTATGCAAAGATATGGATTTTTGAAGTTTAAGGGGCCTATTTTCTGAATTTATTGAATACCCCTATTTATTTATTCAAACCACGGGCTGACTGGATCATCGGATCCGTCGAACAGCCACGCAACACGCTTTTATTCAAGGCCGCCTTATGAGTCAGCTGCCACGCGGCTCGCCATATCATTCCAGAGGATCATCCGGCTTGATTTCCGCCATCCATTCAATCGACGTGAGAATGGACGACATCCGTTCATCGTCCCCGCGATGGCCTTAACCGAGAGCCGTCTAACTTAAAACCTTAATATCTCTCTCGTTTCTTAATGGTTTTTGCTGATTTTTTTTTAAATTGTTCGTCTTGAAGAGACAAACACATCTATATGATAAACATACTATAAAATCAAGCCATCATAAATGGAGAGCTCGCGAAGGCTCGGGAGAGTGAGTGAGGTTATACCTTTGCTCTGAGAGGTTTGGCCTCAATGAGAGATTCTTTACACCTTCATTGGGTCCCAAAGAGCTTAGGGATGAAGTCGCTAGCTCTGATGTAAGGCCTATATATGATTTCAACCACAGAAAGTGTTGGTTGAGAGCTATGGTAGAGGCTATTTCAGAGGAGGAATTGATGGGGGTTTGGCTTCCTTCACTGTTGTGAAGGTGTAGAGCCCATTTATTTGAAATTTGGTGCTGTGTAGGTTTGGAATGAAGTTTGTCCTGGTTTTGGGCAAAAATTCAAACTCAAAATTGGATTTTCGTGGTGGAATTGGGAGAGGGAAATGGATTGTAATGTGCTAAGGGACCCTTAGAGAAGCTCTCTGAGGAGTTTGAGAGGCCTTGGTGAAAATTTTTTTTTACCACTCTATTCATGGCCGTGGGGGTGGGGGGGGCATTTTATAGAAATTGGCCAAGGGGAAGCTTCTTGGCATGAATTTGGGTATTGGCCATGTGGGGGCTCACAGTTTTAGGGTTAAAGTGGTTAACCAATGTCATGGTTAAAGCTTATAATGAGCAGTAAAAATGACACCATAGAGTATTGACATGTGGTATGGCAAGTACTTTGATTTAACCCTCTCTTTATCCCTTTTAAAAATTTTAAAAAGAAATTTTTACCCATGAGATAAATATCAAGCTTAACCATGGGTTGGTGGTTGGCTTTAAACTCAACTCTAAAGTCTAGGATGAGTTAAGGTAAGGCTCATTTGACCATACCAAGCTCAGTTGGTTTAGTAAGTCCAAGAAGGTGCACATGACCAAATCTTGTGTTTGAACTAGGTTAGGCATGTCAATTGCCGATGAGTTAAGGTAAGGCTCATGTGACCATACCAAGCTCAATTGGTTTGGATTTGGCCATAAGTACGAAAAAGGTGCATATGACCAAATCTTGTGTTTGGACTAGGTTAGACATGTCAATTGGCCCAATTAAATATTGCAAATCTTGTGTTTGGACTAGGTTAGACATATCAATTGGCCCAATTAAATATGGAATTTGGTGTAAGAGACCATGAAGATCAGCTTTAATGAAGGGTGAAAGTCATTTTGAGGTCAAATAGTTAATCAATTTGGTGGAATTATGATTTTTGACCCCTTTTAAGCATGTTGGGCTAAGTTTGGGTCAAACTTTGGTATGGGCTAAGTCCAAATTAATTGTTGTGTTTGGTGTAAAACATCATGATGAACAACTTTCATTAAGGATGAAAGTCATTTTGAAATCAATTTGGTAGTGAATTTAGTGGATTTTGATGAAATTTGGATTTAGACCCAAATTAGGCATATGGGGCAATTTGGGTCAATCTTGAGCTAGCTTTAGACTAAGCTCAAATTGATTGTTGTGTTTGGCTATAAATGACCTCACAAAGGATTTTCAAAAATTTGGATGCCAATTTGAGGTTTAAGGCATTCAATTATTGAGATTTGGGGTGTTAGCCAATATTGGGGCTAACTTGGGGTTTTGGATTTAAACGAAATTGGATGATCAAAAGGTTTTACCAATGCAAATTTATGGTCAAATTTTATTTAAAATATTGCTATGAAGCAACTTTTTTATGGGTCAATTGGCATGGTTATTAGTCCAATTGATGTGATTTGGTCATTTAGCCAAAATTTGGGTCTAGGGGCAGTTAGGTAACGGGATTTATTGGAATTTTCTAAGAATTTTAGAATTTTTGGGATTTTGGGTTAAAGGAGGGTCCCAAGGGCATTTAGGTAATTTGGGGGTGTTGATGTGATTTGGTCATTTAGCCAAAATTGGGGTCCCAAGGGCAGTTAGGTAACTTGGGGGTGTCTGGGGCAAATGACAAAAGATGTCAAGTAGAATTGGATAAATATCCATTCTAAATGAACTGTGGATCAATAAAACCCTCATTTTAAGTAGAATTGGATAGATATCCATTCTAAATGAACCATGGATCAATGAAATCCCCATTTTGGTCCTTATGTATTGATTAGTCTTAGCCAGGGTATTGTGAGGGTAGGGTGGGTATTGTGTACCTTAGCTCCAAACCAACACCCAGGGTCAATCCTAAGGTCAAGTAGTCCTAGTTCCAAGTCAACACACAGGATTGACCCTAAAGCCAAGTAATCCTATGGGGATTCTTCCTTCCTTTATAATGATCTTACCTATTAAATGCTAGAGGTTAAGATCAATATGTGGAATTTCAAGTTGTCAACATCCAGGGTCAACCCTAAAGCCAAGTAATCCTATAGGGATTCTTCTTGAATTCTCTAATAAATGATCTTACCTACTAAGTGCTAGAGGTTAGGACCAATATGTGGAACTTCAAGTTGAGGTTATAATGATCTTACCTACTAAATGCTAGAGGTTGAGATCAATATGTGGAATTTCAAATTGAGTAGAAAGAAGAGTTTTGAATTTCTAATGGTGGGGGTACAATATGTGGAATTTCAAGTTGAGTAAAAAGAAGAGGGGTCAATCCTAAGGCCAAGTAGTCCTATATGAACTCCTCTTGAGTTCTCTCATAATAATCTCGTCAATCCTAAAGCCAAGTAATCCTATAGGGACTCTTCTTGAATTCTCTTATAATGATCTCATTTGCTAAATGTTGGAGGTTAAGATCAATATGTGGAATTTCAAGTTGAGTAAAAAGAAGAGTTTTGGTAAGTGCTAGAGGTTAGGACCAATATGTGGAACTTCAAGTTGAGTAAAGAGAAGAGTTTTGAATTTCTAATGATGGGGGTACCGGACCAATATGTGGAACTTCAAGTTGAGTAAAGAGAAGAGTTTTGAATTTCTAATGGTGAGGAGGGGATTCTTCTTGAATTCTCTTATAATGATCTTACCTACTAAATGCTAGAGGTTAAGATATGTGGAATTTCAAGTTGAGTAAAAAGAAGAGTTTTGAATTTCTAATGGTGGGGTACCTCTTCAAATTTTCTAAGACTAGTCAATAGGAAAGTAGACTTGAGTTCCCTCATAATGATCTTACCTACTAAGTGCTAGAGGTTATGACCAATATGTGGCAGTCCTCTTGAGTTCTCTCATAATGATCTCACATACTAAGTGCTAGAGGTTAAGATCAATATGTGGAACTCAAAATTCCCCCACAATGATCTTACCTACTAAATGCTAGAGGTTAAGGTCAATATGTGGAATTTCAAGCTTATAATGATCTTACCTACTAAATGCTAGAGGTTGAGATCAATATGTGGAATTTCAAATTGAGTAAGAGAAGAGTTTTGAATTTCTAATGGTGAGGGTACCTTTTCTAGTTTTCTAAGACTAGTCAGTAGAAAAGTTCTATGGCTAGACCTAGGCTACTAAAGAAATTTCTATACCTCAACAAAAAGTAAGGTCAACAGGGTTGCCTCCCTTAAAGCGCTTGGTTTAATTTCGTCAGCCCGACACTCCTAATGTTTATTCTAGGTGACCCAACATTGTAGTTTCTTTAAAAACTGGTCATTCACCATCAAAATATGATTTCAATCTGTGCCAATTTACTTTAAATATCGTTCCAGTCTTAGGATCTTCAATATTAACAACTCTATAGGTATATACTGTTACAACCTTGAATTGCTCTTTCCACCTAGACTTTCATTTTCTTGGAAATAGTTTTAATCTTGTATTGTATCATAAGACTTCATGTCTAAGTTTAAATTCTTGTTTTATTATCTTCTGATCATGCCATTCTTTCATTCTTTTATTATAAATCTTAACATTCTTGTAAGATTCACTTCTAATTTCTTCAAGCTCATTCAATTACAATATTCTTTTTTCACCAGCATCTTTCAAATTGAAAGTGAATTTTTTAATAGCTCAATAAACTTTATCCTCCAATTCTACTAGCTAGTGACAAGTTTTTCTAAAAAATAATCTATAAGGGGACATACCTATAGGTGTCTTATAAGCGGTCCTGTATGCCCATAATGTAGTATCTAATCCACAAACCAATCCATCTTACTAGGATTGACACACTTTTCCAAATTTCTCTTAATTTCATGATTAGATACTTTTGCTAAACCGCTTGTCTGGGGATGATAAGCCATTGCAATTTTATGAATTATATTATTTTTTTTGACCAACCTTCCAATTGTAACATTTCTAAAATGAGATCCTCCATCGATAATGATTTCTCTAGGCATTCCATATCTTGTAAATATATTTTTAATTAAAAATTTTAAAACACTCCGAGCATCACATCGAGATAAAGCGATTGCTTCAATTCATTTTGAAACATAATCAACTGCAATCAATTNTCTCTAAATTCATGGTTAGGCTGGGAGGATACTAGCTCTCACTCCAGCGCTCCCAGTTCCCTTCCTCTGAAGACTAACTCTCGCTTTACTTCTTAAACACTAAGACCAAATTGGGGATTTTTTTTCTGTCACCTTAAAATCTTCAATTCTTTGCCTAGTAATATATATATATATATCCCTATTTATTTGCACCTNCTCCCAGTTCCCTTCCTCTGAAGGCTAACTCTCGCTTTAGTTCTTAAACACTAAGACCAAATTGGGGATTTTTTTCTGTCACCTTAAAATCTTCAATTCTTTACCTAGTAATATATATATACATATCCCTATTTATTTGCACCCAATTCTATAAAAGAAACACTCCTTCATAGAATTGAATGTGATTTTCACTTTATTGTAGAACTCATACTCCATTTCCCGGATCATATGTTTCAAAATAGATTTTAAACTTTCAATTGGTCAGATCGAAAAGTAAATTAAGAATGGAGTGGAAAAATTATCATAATTTATTTTATATTTTAAAATTGGCACATCCAAATTATCTCATCATTTTACCATATCTCAAAGTAGGGAGAAATACAAAGAAAACTTCTCAAACTTCATTAGGAAGATACGAAAAAATATGAATTTCATAAATAAAAAAAAGTTTATACAATAATAGCAAACAAACACCACTTATATGTAGCTCTTCCTCTAGGAAAATCCTTTGNTATCATAATTTATTTTATATTTTAAAATTGGCACATCCAAATTATCTCATCATTTCACCATATCTCAAAGTAGGGAGAAATACAAAGAAAACTTCTCAAACTTCATGAGGAAGATACGACAAAATATGAATTTCATAAATAAAAGAAAGTTTATACAATAATAACAAACAAACACCACTTATATGTAGCTCTTCCTCTAGGAAAATCCTTTATAGACTCTCTTGGACTCTTTCTCTCTTTACAACACTCCTGAATTTCTCTTTAAAGATGTAAGGAAGAAGAAATCTCTCACTTCTCTTCCTCTCTAACAACTCTTAAGAGAAATCGCTCTTAGACTCACCACACTAGACAATAGAACACTTCAACAAACTTAATTACATATTAGCCCCCTCTAACCACCACTTTTTTAAATCAATTTTTGCTCTAAATAAAGCAAAACGTCAGTTTTCTAAGAGGTGCCTCCAATAACTCTTCAAAAAGCATCCAAATTCATCGGATCTTCTATAATTTTGCCTAGCACCAACTTTGGCGTCGTCCGCGCCCATGACGGCGCCTTCGGCACCCGTGGTCTGAGTTAAATTTTGTCCTCTTCGTTAAATGGCATAATCAGTGCTGATAAGGTTTTGAACTCCTGGTCCATGCTGGCATCGTTGACGTCCTTGCTAGCGTCGTCGGCGTTGAGTATTTTTTCCAAAACATCATTTTGACTCTAAATTCCATCCTGTTTGCTTTTTTTTTTGCTTCAAGTCCTAAAAATCATCAACCTATAATAAAGCATAAAAAATACCTTCCTTTAAAGTGAAATATCACCAAAATGAGTATAAAATATTGGTCTAAAAAAGCATATATTTTTGGTGCAACAACTCGCATCCAACCCAAGAGGTAACAAAAATGTCCATCACATTAGGAAGGAAAGCATTGAGAATCACATCCAACCTAAGAGGTGACATGGTGATCAGATTGAGAAGGAAAGAGCTAAGATTCACATTTAACTCAGCTGATCGAAAAAATGTATGCTATATTGGGGAGGAAAGCACTAGGACTCACAACCAACCAAAGAGATAGTGAAAATGTCTGTCACAATAGGAAGGAAAGCACTGAGACTCACATCCAACCTAAGATGTGACACGGTGATCAGATCAAGAATGAAAGCACTAGGACTCACATCTAACTCAGCTGATCGAAAAAAAGATGTCTACTATATTGGGGAGGAAAGCACTGTGACTTACATCCAACCTAAGAGGTAGCAAAAATGTTGTGAATGCTGAAAAAAGTGAATGAGATGCAAGAAATATGTGGAAGTGTGGAAGTTCACAGTTGTAAAAATTTGTGCAGATGTAGGTTTGCAAAAGAGGAAGAAACGACATTTTTTGCAGAAGTGACGAAGCAATGAAATTGTGGACAGTGTGGAAAATCCGTTGCAAAACATATGGCCTCAAAGAGCTATGATTTCACTCAACTAGTAAAAATCACACTTAACTTTGGATAGAGCCATCACAATCGTCCGAGGGGAAGCTCAAATAGATAGGGAGATAATTTTTGATGGGTGTAAAATTAATGTTTCTAGGGTGACATTTTGAATTCTTTTGTCAATTTGATCTTGAGTTTGGATCTAAGGGTCCCTAGTAGGCCCTATATAGAGGGCACAGTGGGTAGTCTAGAAGTGAGAGGCTAGAATATACTCAACACTATTAAACAAGCTGGAACAAACTTAAGGTTAGCAAATGTTCTTTACTAGCACCGAGAGGGGGTAAAGAATATGTATGCTCATATTTGTCACAAGTCATCATCTCATAATTTTAATCATTCAATTCCTACACTGATTAAAAGCTCCTTGCAAGGTGAAATATATTTTCTTAATATTCAAATTCTGTTAAACTTTATTAGCCTTTTAAACTTTGTTCTTACTTTTTGCTTTAATTTAGATTGCACATAAATTTAGTTTTAATCCCTTATGAATATTTTGACACCATTCTCCTATCATTTTTATCTGCAATTTAAATAGAAGTCTTTCTAAGTCATTATTAAAAAGTTACAGTTTCCCTATGGGCTCGATACTAGGGTTTTAAAATAAAGTCCTATTCTACTTGAAACGATACATATACTTGTGTAGTATCCCTAATGAGAAGGATTATTATTTCTTTTCTAAACCTTTTTATTTATTCACACTAGTCGTTAAATATAATTTGGGCCAAGTTTTTGCCAATGTTTTGGAGTATAAATATTGACGTAATTTCGAGTTGGGTCAAGGTTTTGGTGTCATTGCTGGTGATAGCGACTGAAATTTTTTTCTTAGAATTTTATTTAAATTATAACTTATTTTAGGAGAATTAAAAAATTTTTTTTGTAATTTTTCATTTTTGAAAATCATAAAACATAAAAAAAATTTAAAAACTGAAAAATTAAAAAATCTTTTAGGAGTATTTTTATTTTTTGAAATTTTTGTTTTTGTATGTGAAATTCGGGATTTGAAGGTTTAGTTTCTTACAATTCTGAATTAGAGTGAATAATAAAAAAATTAGAAATTAAAAAGATATTCACTATTTACATGCAATGGCGAACACGTTACAAAATAACATTGATAATCAAACTGTTGCAACTAAACATCATAACATACAAAGACCTTTGAGGGACTATGCAAACCCTACAACAAATGAAATTCACTTAAGTATATAAGACCAAGCTATAGCGACTAACTCATTTGAACTTAAACCTACAATTATATAAATGGTACAAAAAAATTAGTTTGGGGGATGACACGCCTAAAATTACATACTTTTTCATATATATTTTATGTTCAATTTTAATAATTTTTTAATGATATTACACTTTAAAGGAATGTATTTTANTAAATGGTACAAAAAAATTAGTTTGGGGGATGACACGCCTAAAATTACATACTTTTTCATATATATTTTATGCTAAATTTTAATGATTTTTTAATGATATTACACTTTAAAGGAATGTATTTTGCATATTTTTAGTGTCAGGTACAAGAAATGGACTTTTGGAGAAAATGAAACAAAAATGGTGTAATTTGGAGTAAAAACAAACAAGAAAGAAAATTCTTACTTGACACATTTCAATGTGTCTTTTTATGCTTAATATACTTTACATTTCTCACATATTTTTGAATGAAATTACACTTTAACAAAATGTTATTTTCATGCTTATTTTGTAGGTATATATGTTAGGAGTGAAACGCAATTGAAACAGGGCGAAATAGAGCTGAAACGGAGCCAAACGGAGCAAAAAGGTGGAGCTGCTGCAGAGTAGGGCCTGATGCGCCAAACTGGTGCCAGGGTGTTAGAATCTAGAGAACTAGCATTGGAGGCTTTAGAACTGGCGTCAAAAGTTCCAGAGACAATATAAGATAGATTAAGGTAGTTCGGGATGAATTTTGAGCGGATTTTGAAGGCTCCAAATGATTCAAACGCCCCATGGAGTGATTAAATGCATCTAGACACTTTGGAAGGCTACTTAATGAAGAGATGTGTCTCTTGAATCAATGGACACGTCTTTTGGAATTTAAAAGGTTTGACTTTTGGAGAGAATTTTAGAGGGAAATTTGAATTTTTTTTTTAGGGAGGCAGCCTCTAATAAAAAAGTCCAAGGAAAAAAAGGGTGTATGTGTGTGGTGCTTTGGAGAAGAGAGGATTTTCTTCTGGGGTTGTAAGAAGAGAGGGAAGGTGAGAGATTTCTTCTTCATTACATTTCTAGGAGAGAATTGAGTGATTGTAAAGAGAGAAAGTGCTTAAAGGGAACTTCTAGGGATTTTCTTAGGAAGGAGCGTGAGATAAGTTGTGTTCTTTTCTTTCTTTATTTTGTAAACTTCTTTTTATATGTAAAATTTGTGTTTTGTTGTATCATTCTCATGAATTCTGAGTAGTCTTCTTTATCCTTCTACTTACAATGAGATTTGATTTTGTAAAGAATTAATTTTGTTTTATATGTTTTTAAATATCAATAATTTGTGATGTTTCGAACTTTAATCTTCATTTACATTTTGATTTGTCCAATTAAAATTTTAATATTTGTTGAGAAACATATGATCCGAAAGGGCTATGTTTTCTACAACATGGTGGAGTCACATTTGATTTCATGGGAGAGGATGTTATCCATGGGATTGAGCACAAATAAATAGGGAAATTCACTTTGTTTGATGCATAATTGGAGATTTTAAGGTTACTGATTAAAATCCCCAATTTGGTTCAGTTGATTGGAAACTAATGCAAAATTTTTAGCCATCAGGCGAGGGAGTAGTGGGAGCTCTGGAGTGCAGTCGCTATCCTCCCAGCCTAACAATAAAATTAGGGACCAAACTCTGGATTAGTCAATATTCTTAATGAACTTAGAAGAGGTTAAAGAATAGGATTGCTTCTATTCGACACAATACAATTTTATATATAATTTTAATTACTTCACTAACCATGCACTAATTGTAAAGGGGAAAGATGCTTTATTAAATTTGAACTCTTCGTCACAAAACTTTATTTAGTCTTAGTAAATTTAACTTTGAAGTTTAGAAATTAGTTTAAGAAACTTAGTTCTTTTAGTTACATTTCTGTTAGCATTCATTAAACCCATTTTAACTTATCTTACTTACTTTAATTTTTATAGTTTAAATATTGTGATTTATGTTATTATCATAAGAATTTCCATCTTCTAAACTAAGACTTGATAGTAGTAGACTAGAATTAGCCTAAGGGATTTCTTACTGCACTTCTGTGTGGGATCAATACTAGGGTTTTTAAGAAAAGCCCTATATTACTTGAAGCAATATGTGCACTTGCATAGAACCACTAGTGTGTGAACTATTTTATATATTTTATTTAGTATTTTGATTTTGCATATTAACTACTTAATATAAATTGGGTCAAGTTTTTTACCATACTTTTTAAATCTACATTACTGTGTAAGTTTGTGACAGGTCAAGTTTTTAGCACTCTTAACGGGGATTTAAATTTACATAAAACACGCAGAAAAATAGCACACACTAGGGGCGCATCAGGGGAACACCATCTGAGGATCCAAATTTACATTTAACAAGTTTTTTAGAACTATGTGCTATATTAAATATGATGGTGTATCAAATGACACTATGATATAGACTTTTTCATTTTTCCTTAAGGAATAAAGCTATGTTGTGGTTAAAATCATTAGCATCTAGATCTATTAGAACTTGGGGAGATTTAGCTCAAAAATTTTTGGCTAAGTATTTTTCACCTTAAAAAATTGCTAAACTTAAAAATGATATTACATCTTTTACTCGGTATGAAGGAGCGTCAATATACAAAGCTTGGGAATGATTTAAGAAACTTCTTAGAAAGTGTCCACATCATGCTTTACCAAACTGGTTAATCATTCAAACTTTTTATAATGGGTTAGTAGGATTTTTTAGATCTATCATAGATGCTGTTGCTGAAGGTTCATTAATGTCAAAATCATTTTATGAAGCTTATGCATTAATTTAAGAGATGGCTATGAATAATTTGTAATGGCCCTCTGAAAGGGTAAATCCAAATAAAGTAGCCAGTCTTCATGAAATGACGTTATTACAATGATTGCATCTCCAATTACAGNTTTATTGGCCTACTTTATTTAGGGATGTTAATAATTATATAAAAATTGTTATCGATGTTAGAGAGTAGGCAGTATTTATGCCCCTAAATTTTACTTTGGAATTTGAAATATTTGATATTTGAGGTTTAGATTCCATGGGACCACTTACACCATAGTCTTGAAAAATATATATTTTGCTAACTGTGGATTATATTTCTAATAAATAGAAGCTACTGCTTTACCCCGTTGTGATGCTAAGAGTATTGCAAAATTTTTTAGGAAAAATATTTTTACTAGATTTGGAATGCCGAGAGTAATTATTACAGATGGGGGAAGTTGTTTTAAGAATAAAATGATTCAAACATTAACTCAAAAGTTTAAAATTAAGCACAAAATTGTTACAGCTTATCATCCTCAGACTAGTGGTCTAGTAGAAATATCTAATCATGATATTAAGAGAATATTGGAAAAAACTATTAATCCTAATCAGAAAGATTGGGTTGCTAGGTTATATAGTGCATTATGGGCATATAGGACTGCTTATAAAACTCCGACAGGAAAGTCACCATATAGACTCATATATGGAAAAAACATGTCATTTACCAGTTGAAATAGAGCATAATGTTTATTAAGCCAGAAAAGAGTTTAATTATAATTTAAAAGATGCTGAAGAGAGACAATTATTGCAATTAAATAAGCTTGATGAAATAAGAAATGACTCTTATGAGAATGCTAAATCTATTGGGAGAAAATGAAAATGTGGCATGATTAGAGGATCTTGAAAAAGCATTTTGAGCTTAGACAAAAAGTTTTATTATATAATACAAGATTGAAATTAATTCTAGGAAAACTTAAGCTTTGGTGGTCAGGGCTATTTATTGTGATAAGAGTTTATCCATTTATTGATATTGAAGATCCTAAAACTGGGAAAATGATTAAGGAAAATGAACATGGGTTAAAAGCTTATATAAGTGGAGATAGTTCTACATTTGAGGAGATCCTGATGCTGGGTCAACCAAATTAAGAGAATGGATATGTCAGACTGATGACGTTAAACCAAACGCTTTGTGGGAGGCAACTCACAGATCAATGTGGATTGATTTGATTAGTGATTGTTGTTATGATGAATTTATAAAGTTATATTGAGTCTTAAAAGATTAAGGTGGCACAATAATAATTTTTTTATTAAATTAATGTGGGATGAAAAAAAATTTGACTTCTAAAAATTATGGATTGGTGCTATAGCGCCAGATTTGGCACCATAGCGCCATAATCAGAATAACTCCCTAATTGATAGTTTTCTGCCACTTTCTTCTCTATTAAACTGCCATGAACGAAAATTGAGTCATTTTCTTCACATTTCTAAGCAGACTAGAGAAGAGAAAAGTCTAGAAGATTCATTCCAGCTGAGTCCTTGTTTCAAGATCCATGGAGAGTAATAGTAATATTAAGTTTGAAAATAAGAAGATGATGCATAAGGATGCCTAAACATATTTCAACGGATTCCTAACACTGAGTTTGGAGAGGATTATAGACAAATTGGGGAAGATTGATGAAGAGTTATCCCTTTTGCACAACAAGTTGAGCATTGTGCCGCTAGTATGAACACTTGGAGTGGTAGTTGAGACTTCAATTCAACCGTATGACGTATTTCCAAGATTACCAAGTAAGTTTGTATTGCAACAACAAATGGATCGATGATAGTGTTGCTCAAGATTTTCCTTGCGCTCCATTCTACCACCTCTACTATCGTAACTATCAAGTGGGTGAAAAGGTGGGGAACAACATCGAGCACGACTATTCTTAAACATACGATTATGTGGAAAAACTTGTTGTTGTTGAGTGTTAAGTAATTGTGTGCCGACTTTAAATTTAAAGTGACTCTAGTATAGTAAATTTAAGTTTTATGTTTGTATTTCCTTATCATTGTTGAAGTGATGTTATNTTTTGTAGAAAGCTTGTTGTGATTTAGGAGCTAACATTAATCTAATGTCATTATCTATTTTTATAAGTATAGGTTTAAGAGAGATTTCTCCACTACTGTAACCCTACAGTTAGCTGATCGATCTATCACCTATCCGAAAGGGGATGGTTAAAGTGGATACATGTATCTTCCTTGTTGATTTCATTATGTTAGATATGGAAGAAGTTAAATAAATTCTTATCATTATGGGGAGACCTTTCATTGTCACCGGACGAGTGATCATAGATGTGCAAAAAAGAGAACTACCCTTGAGAGTTAAAGAACAAGAAGTTACATTTAATGCGCTTAAATCAATGAAGTATCATGATAAAAGAAAAGATGGTAAATGCTATAGAATGGATATTATTGATTATATGATTATTAATCATTTCCAAGAAAGATGTGAAGCCATAATAGATCAAAAAGAACTGAAGAGTGAAAATGCAATTGATTTTGAAGATAAATAAATGAGATAATTACTGAGGATTCAAATTATGTTCAGAAAAACTTTAAAATTTTAGATATTACTGAAAATAGTAAACCTCTTTTTTCCTTAATAGAAAAACCTCCTAAACTTGAAATGAAGATGCTCCCTGCTCATTTAAAATATGCATTTTTTGGGAATTCATCTACATTAACAGTTATAATATTTAAGACTTGACTATAAAACAGAAAGAAAAATTACTAGAGACATTGAAAAATCATAAGAAAGACTATGTATGGAGATTAACTGATATTGAAGGAATTAATCCTTCAATCTGTATGCATAGAATTTTGATGGAAGACAATCATAAGACTAAGGCTGTCCTCAAAGGAGATTGAACCCTATAATGAAAAAAGTTGTTAAAAAAAAATTTTAAAGTGGTTGGATTCTAGAAGTATTTATTTAATTTCTAACAATTCTTGGTTTATTCCTATTCATTGTGTTCTAAAAAAAAGAGGAGTGACTGTAATTATTAATGAAAGGATAGAGTTAATTCCTATATGACAAGTCACTGNTTTTGTAGAAAGCTTGTTGTGATTTAGGAGCTAACATTAATCTAATGTCATTATCTATTTTTATAAGTATAGATTTAAGAGAGATTTCTCCACTACTGTAACCCTACAGTTAGCTGATCGATCTATTACCTATCCGAAAGGGGTTGGTTAAAGTGGATACATGTATCTTCCTTGTTGATTTCATTATGTTAGATATGGAAGAAGTTAAATAAATTCTTATCATTATGGGGAGACCTTTCATTGCCACCGGACGAGTGATCATAGATGTGCCAAAAAGAGAACTACCCTTGAGAGTTAAAGAACAAGAAGTTACATTTAATGCGTTTAAATCAATGAAGTATCATGATAAAAGAAAAGATGGTAAATGTTGTAGAATGGATATTATTGATTATATGATTATTAATCATTTCCAAGAAATATGTGAAGCCATAATAGATCAAAAAGAACTGAAGAGTGAAAATGAAATTGATTTTGAAGATAAATAAATGAGATAATTACTGAGGATTCAAATTATGTTTAGAAAAACTTTAAAATTTTAGATATTACTGAAAATAGTAAACCTCTTTTTTCCTTAATAGAAAAACCTCCTAAACTTGAAATGAAGATGCTCCCTGCTCATTTAAAATATGCATTTTTTTGGGAATTCATCTACATTAACAGTTATAATATTTAAGACTTGACTATAAAACAGAAAGAAAAATTACTAGAGACATTGAAAAATCATAAGAAAGACTATGGATGGAGATTAACTGATATTGAAGGAATTAATCCTTCAATCTGTATGCATAGAATTTTGATGTAAGACAATCATAAGACTAAGGCTGTCCTCAAAGGTGATTGAACCCTATAATGAAAAAAGTTGTTAAAAAAAATTTTAAAGTGGTTGGATTCTAGAAGTATTTATCTAATTTCTAACAATTCTTGGTTTATTCCTATTCATTGTGTTCTCAAAAAAAGAGGAGCGACTGTAATTATTAACGAAAGGATAAAGTTAATTCCTATAAGACAAGTCACTANAGCTAACCATTTGTCAAGGCTTGAACTAAAAAATAATGTTAACTTTAATGATGAAATAAATGAACTTTTCCTAATGAACTATATGTGATTAATGAATGGCGAATTCCATGGTATGCTGATATAGTTAACTACATAGTAACATTTTACATTTTACTCTACGAATTAGATAGCCATCAAACAAAAAAGTTCATTCATGATTCAAAATTATAATTTTGGGTTTATACAAGCAAAGNAGCTAACCATTTGTCAAGGCTTGAACTAAAAAATAATGTTAACTTTAATGATGAAATAAATGAACTTTTCCTGATGAACTATATGTGATTAATGAATGGCGAATTCGATGGTATTCTGATATAGTTAACTACATAGTAACATTTTACATTTTACTCTACGAATTAGATAGCCATCGAACAAAAAAGTTCATTCATGATTCAAAATTATACTTTTGGGTTTATACAAGCAAATTAAGGACTTAGTTATTCAAAGATGTGTACCAATAGAAGAAACCTAAAAAACTATGCAAAAATGTCATAAATCAAGTTTTGACGAACATTTTAGGGTTGATAAAACTACATTTAAAATTTTACAATCTGGATTTTATTGGCCTACTTTATTTAGGGACGTTAATAATTATATANTTTAGGGTTGATAAAACTACATTTAAAATTTTACAATCTGGATTTTATTGGCCTACTTTATTTAGGGATGTTAATAATTATATAAAAATTGTTATCGATGTTAGAGAGTAGGCAGTATTTATGCCCCTAAATTTTACTTTGGAATTTGAAATATTTGATATTTGAGGTTTAGATTCCATGGGACCACTTACACCATAGTCTTGAAAAATATATATTTTGCTAACTGTGGATTATATTTCTAATAAATAGAAGCTACTGCTTTACCCCGTTGTGATGCTAAGAGTATTGCAAAATTTTTAAGGAAAAATATTTTTACTAGATTTGGAATGCCGAGAGTAATTATTACAGATGGGGAAAGTTATTTTAAGAATAAAATGATTCAAACATTAACTCAAAAGTTTAAAATTAAGCACAAAATTGTTACAGCTTATCATCCTCAGACTAGTGGTCTAGTAGAAATATCTAATCATGATATTAAGAGAATATTGGAAAAAACTATTAATCCTAATCAGAAAGATTGGGTTGCTAGGTTATATAGTGCATTATGGGCATATAGGACTGCTTATAAAACTCCGACAGGAAAGTCACCATATAGAATCATATATGGAAAAGCATGCCATTTACCAGTTGAAGTAGAGCATAATGTTTATTAGGCCAGAAAAGAGTTTAATTATAATTTAAAAGATGCTGAAGAGAGACAATTATTGCAACTAAAGAAGCTTGATGAAATAAGAAATGACTCTTATGAGAATGCTAAATCTATAAGGAGAAAATGAAAATGTGGCATGATTAAAGGATCTTGAAAAAGCATTTTGAGCTTAGACAAAAAGTTTTATTATATAATACAAAATTGAAATTAATTCTAGGAAAACTTAAGCTTTGGTGGTCAGAGCTATTTATTGTGATAAGAGTTTATCCATTTATTGATATTGAAGATCCTAAAATTGGGAAAATGATTAAGGTAAATGAACATGGGTTAAAAGCTTATATAAGTGGAGATAGTTCTACATTTGAGGAGATCCTGATGCTGGGTCAACCAAATTAAGAGAATGGATATGTCAGACTGATGACGTTAAACCAAACGCTTTGTGGGAGGCAACTCACAGATCAATGTGGATTGATTTGATTAGTGATTGTTGTTATGATGAATTTATAAAGTTATATTGAGTCTTAAAAGATTAAGGTGGCACAATAATAATTTTTTTATTAAATTAATGTGGGATGAAAAAAAATTTGACTTCTAAAAATTATGGATTGGTGCTATAGCGCCAGATTTGGCACCATAGCGCCATAATCGGAATAACTCCCTAACTGATAGTTTTCTGCCACTTTCTTCTCTATTAAACTGCCATGAACGAAAATTGAGTCATCTTCTTCACATTTCTAAGCAGACTAGAGAAGAGACAAGTCTAGAAGATTCATTCCAACTGAGTCCTTGTTTCAAGATCCATGGAGAGTAATAGTAATATTTAAGTTTGAAAATAAGAAGATGATGCATAAGGATGCCTAAACATATTTCAACGGATTCCTAACACTGAGTTTGGAGAGGATTATAGACAAATTGGGGAAGATTGATGAAGAGTTATCCCTTTTGCACAACAAGTTGAGCATTGTGCCGCTAGTACGAACACTTGGAGTGGTAGTTGAGACTCAATTCAACCATATGACGTATTTCCAAGATTACCAAGTAAGTTTGTATTGCAACAACAAAAGGATCGATGATAGTGTTGGTCAAGATTTTCCTTGCGCTCCATTCTACCACCTCTACTATCGTAACTATCAAGTGGGTGAAAAGGTGGGGAACAACATCGAGCACGACTATTCTTAAACATACGATTATGTGGAAAAACTTGTTGTTGTTGAGTGTTAAGTAATTGTGTGCCGACTTTAAATTTAAAGTGACTCTAGTATAGTAAATTTAAGTTTTATGTTTGTATTTCCTTATCATTGTTGAAGTGATGTTATGTATATTGTATTGNATTCCTAAAGAAGTAGAAAAACTTATCTCTCCAACTAAGATTAATTTAGAAAGACCTCCACCTCATTTTCCTGAAAGACTGAGGTAGTAAAGTTGGATCCACTATTTNCTACTGATAAGCTAGGTGCGATAACTATTACAAATTTTTATTTTTTTAGAAAAGTTCGACCGCAGCCAAAAACCTACCACCGCAACTAGATAGATGCGGTGTGAAAATGATATTTTCAGCGTTTTGAAAACGCATAAGCTACCAAAACACACTTTACCTAAACAGACAATGTGTGTTTTCAAAACGCCACCACACCAAATAAGCTACCCCAAACAAGCCCTGAATGTGTGAATACCTAAGAATTATAGGCTAGGTATGTAGTCGCTGC
Source organism: Phalaenopsis hybrid cultivar (assembly GCA_002079205.1). NCBI lineage: Eukaryota > Viridiplantae > Streptophyta > Magnoliopsida > Asparagales > Orchidaceae > Phalaenopsis > Phalaenopsis hybrid cultivar. The sequence continues at coordinate 114,059 of JXCR01122325.1, read as the reverse complement.
GTTGGTGCGGTTCTCTTGTTATTTGCTTAAAATGCAGTTTGGAAATAATACCTTTCGGGTTGATTTGTGGATCGTTGGGCCGCATTTTTTGGATTTTTTCGTCGATTATTTTTTATAATTGCAGTTTTGAGGGCCGGTCCACCTTTCACCTTTTTCGCCATTTCA
>JXCR01122325.1:72513-113096 GCA_002079205.1 Phalaenopsis hybrid cultivar | reverse complement strand
TCAAGATTTTCCTTGCGCTCCATTCTACCACCTCTACTATCGTAACTATCAAGTGGGTGAAAAGGTGGGGAACAACATCGAGCACGACTATTCTTAAACATACGATTATGTGGAAAAACTTGTTGTTGTTGAGTGTTAAGTAATTGTGTGCCGACTTTAAATTTAAAGTGACTCTAGTATAGTAAATTTAAGTTTTATGTTTGTATTTCCTTATCATTGTTGAAGTGATGTTATAACTTATGCTTATTATAAGAAAATGTGTTAAGTTTGTGTTGTTAGTACTTTGTGTTACCTGAGTGATTTGATTTGAACTCTCAAACCATTGCAAAGAAAGATTGGAGAAATTTGAAAGAAAAAAGGAAAGATAGTGAAATCAAATATTGTGAAATCGACAAGTTTTGGGTCTATTAATCTTAGGTTGTTGTGCTCTTTTAAAAATGACAAAAATTTCAAAAATATGTACTGTTAAGCACTGGTGCTTTAGTGCCACAACTACGCACTATAGCATCATTCATCTATAAAGCAGGTTGCTACCGCGCATGAATCGACGCTATAGCACCGAACTAATCGGATCGTGGTTTTTAGCGCCATGACCACCGATTTTCACCATTTTTTCTCATACTTTNGGGTCTATTAATCTTAGGTTGTTGTGCTCTTTTAAAAATGACAAAAATTTCAAAAATATGTACTGTTAAGCAGTGGTGCTTTAGTGCCACAACTAGGCACTATAGCGTCATTCATCTATAAAGCAGGTTGCTACCGCGCATGAATCGATGCTATAGCACCGAACTAACCAGATCGTGGTTTTTAGCGCCATGACCACCGATTTTCACCATTTTTTCTCATACTTCGTCTTCTTCCTCTTATATTTCACAACTTGATCCCCTAGGGCTTGAATTTGTGGGTGATTGGCTTGGAGTTAGAGCTTCAAACTTTAGATTTCTTCTTCTTTGGTAAGATACACATTTTGGCATAGAAAATTTTTCATTTCAGTATGGATTTCTTCCACATTGTGGTTAGAACAAAAATTTGAAAAAATTGAAGTGAATAGTGAGAAATCCATGTTTGTGTTGACTTCATTTTTTATGAGGTCATTTCTTCTTCTTAGAGCCTAGGGTCAAACCTTAGGAANCTTCCACATTGTGGTTAGAACAAAAATTTGAAAAAATTGAAGTGAATAGTGAGAAATCCATGTTTGTGTTGATTTCATTTTTTATGAGGTCATTTCCTCTTCTTAGAGCCTAGGGTCAAACCTTAGGACNTGCATATAGAAATTATATAGCTTACTTATCTTCATTATTTTACTTAAAATTTATTAGTTTTTCTCCTTTTTTAGCACTTTTGGTACTCACTGTTAAGTGATTAGTGTATTTGAACTTTTGTTATGTTTTGAAATGAATTTCTGCTATTGAAATATCAAATAGATGGGTGTCATAGTCGTGTTACAAACAAATTTAATGAATAGGGGCAGAATGGTCATTTTTTTTAAACAACAGTCCGACAGTTGTTTTCACACAGCTATAACAAACAGACAGTCAGCTTTCTGAGGCAGCGCAGTTGCAGCTGAAAAGCTGAGAAGCTGCAGCTGCGCTAAACAGAGCCCAAGTCTTCTCCTTCACGCCTGGCTATATAAACCTCCTTTGAGGGTGGAGATGAGGTTGTTGAAATATTGGGGAGGAGATGAGAGGAGAAAGGGGCTGTTGAAGCTTTGTGTTCGCTGGAGCCTTGCTGCTGAAACTTTTGGCCTATTTTGGATTAATTTCTGGAGGTTTGAGTTACTCACTTTAAAGCTTAAGTTTNAAACCCATTGCGCCTTTCAGGCACATTTACGATACACACACACTCGCGAGAGACGAATAACACAATTCACACGTTTGATGCATAAATATATCAAAATTCACATCATCGACATATATAAAAGGGGCTTCGTAATTGATCAAACTTAAATCAGTCGTCGAAACTATCGATCATGAACTAAAATTTTAAGAAAAATTGAATTTGACGTATTTTCAACCGGATCATCGACGAAATTGTCCCGACAATCCCAGATGACGAAACAGACCACGCCGGTGCGTTCGANTTCGTAATCGATCAAACTTAAATCAGTCGTCGAAACTATCGATCATGAACTAAAATTTTAAGAAAAATTGAAGTTGACGTATTTTCAACCCGATCATCGACGAAATTGTCCCGTCAATCCCAGATGACGAAACAGACCACGCCGGTGCGTTCAGAATGTTGATTTTAGCTAGATAGAACACTCATTTTGATATAGCTTCATGTGCGAGCGAAAAATGCATAATGCTGGAGATTTTAGGTATTAAATATTCTTTTATCTATATATANAGAATGTTGATTTTAGCTAGATAGAACACTCATTTTGATATAGCTTCATGTGCGAGCGAAAAATGCATAATGTTGGAGATTTTAGGTATTAAATATTCTTTTATCTATATTTATATTAAAAAAAGCTTTCCTAAATCCCTAATCTCTTGTTCACACACCACCCGTGCCTCTCTGCTCATCTCCCAATCGCAAGCCAAGCCCTTGCCCCAGCTCTTCTCCCTCTGTTCGGTCGAAGCTGTCTCCTCCTCTTCGTGATGGCTAGACCCGAGGGGAGCCCTACTCCTCGTAGCTTCCCCTTCACGACTCGCCCAACACCCTGCCTTCTGCCCAAAATGCCTCTTCCTGAAGANGCCCTTGCCCCAGCTCTTCTCCCTCTGTTCGGTCGAAGCTGTCTCCTCCTCTTCGTGATGGCTAGACCCGAGTGGAGCCCTACTCCTCGTAGCTTCCCCTTCACGACTCGCCCAACACCCTGCCCTCTGCCCAAAATGCCTCTTCCTGAAGATCTGTTTGGCGCAGCGGTCTGCTTGCTGTGGGGCATCGCCCCGCAATAATTTCGCATTTGGAGCGGTTTCTCCATCGCCGCAGGCGGCGATTCAGCAGTAACGCGGAACGCGCTCAGGTAACGATGACCCAGCTTCCTCTCAACGGCGGAAAATGTTGTTCACCCCCGTGCCCTCACGCTATCGTAAAGGCGAACTCCTCTTCTGGAATCTCCTGAACCCCGAATCTCCTCCTCTTCCTGAGCAAATCTCCTTCTCTTCTCCATTCCTCGTCCGNAGGCGAACTCCTCTTCTGGAATCTCCTGAACCCCGAATCTCCTCCTCTTCCTGAGCAAATCTCCTTCTCTTCCCCATTCGGCGTCCTCCTTCTCTTCCCCAACCCACGTCCTCCTCCTCTTCCCGAGCGAAGATCTCCTCTCATCTTCTCCTCTTCCACAACCCTGTTTTATGATCACTCTTGCTCCCAGCCAAATGGTGCTCGGGGAGCATCTNCTCCTTCTCTTCCCCAACCCACGTCCTCCTCCTCTTCCCGAGCGAAGATCTCCTCTCATCTTCTCCTCTTCCCCAACCCTGTTTTATGATCACTCTTGCTCCCAGCCAAATGGTGCTCGGGGAGCATCCCCTGTTCCTCCCATCATGAATGTGATGCTGAAACCTGAAGGCTTCCCACAATTAGGTCCTCATGAAGGGGCTGGAGTTATTGCAGTGAAATATGCATAGCCTCTGTCCTTATTTATCAATATATAGCTTAAGTTTGTGAAGCGTGATGCATATTTCTGATCCTTGCAGTAATTTCAGCCTCAAGCAACTGCTCTTCCAGCACCACTTACTGTTTGGATGGTTAATGCATCAAATGCTACTCCAATGCCACATCCAGCAATGTCGGCCAGTCCCTTTGTCCTAGCTGCACCACCCAATTCAGGTACTTAAATGTTTCCATCATTCATTTTTCAAAAGCTAGACCTTCTATTATTATGAATTGAACTTTATTTGACATATATTTAGTCATGTTTGTCCTTGACAGACCTCCCAATTCACAAACATAAAGATTTTAAACCTATTCTGAAAGGTTTTCTATTTGTTCTCTAAATTGAAAAAAAAAGAAAAAAAATCATATTTTGCTATGATTACTTTACCTGTCTTAAATATGATTGTGGATAGATGTACTGTTAAGATTAAGTATTCTAGATCTTATATATACATGCACTTCATTTTGCATAAATGCATATAGAAATTATATAGCTTACTTATCTTCATTATTTTACTTAAAATTTATTAGTTTTTCTCCTTTTTTTAGCACTTTTGGTACTCACTGTTAAGTGAGTAGTGTATTTGAACTTTTGTTATGTTTTGAAATGAATTTCTGCTATTGAAATATCAAATAGATGGGTGTCATAGTCGTGTTACAAACAAATTTAATGAACAGGGGCAGAATGGTCATTTTTTTTAAAAAATAGCCCGACAGTTGTTTTCACACAGCTATAAGAAACAGACAGTCAGCTTCCTGAGGCAGCGCAGTTGCAGCTGAAAAGCTGAGAAGCTGCAGCTGCGCTAGACAGAGCCTAAGTCTTTTCCTTCACTNACACATCTGTTCAATTATGCCTCAATTCTTTATCCGTGTAAGAAAATTCAACAGGAAAACTCATGCTCCGAAATGTTGGGTGGATTCTTCATTCACTTCTACCTGAAGGATTTGTCTCATGGCTTCATTAATCTTTTAAGAGATCGAATCCTAATACCTATGGTGACCAATTACTTTGAGTAGAGACTCTTATCTAGCACTAATAAAATTAAGTGGCATTTACATATATATCACCCAATTTCTATATACTTATATATCTAACAAAAGCTTTGCTTTTCTTTTACAATTATACCACCCAAATCTTTCATTTTTTATTGAAAGTACCACTATTTTAACTTTTAAAGAGTGAAATACACATGANATACCACCCAAATCTTTCATTTTTTATTGAAAGTACCACTATTTTAACTTTTAAAGAGTGAAATACACATGTGCATACATTTGCTTTACATGAATTAATTGTTGTGGACATTTACGTTTGGATGGTCTCCATTCATGGTATGGAACTATAAGGTATATGTGCAGATTTCTGTTTTTNGTGGACATTTACGTTTGGATGGTCTCCATTCATGGTATGGAACTATAAGGTATATGTGCAGATTTCTGTTTTCAAAGAGCCTGAATCATTTATAGAATCTGAAATTGGTGTAATTTAAAGTACTTTGCATTCATCTTCATTCCATGCAATATTCTTTGCTCACATTTTTGCAACTTTGTGGTCTTGCGGCTCATTTGAGCTGCGGTTTTGGGGGTTTGCTAGATGGTTTTGTTGTATGTATTGTTTCAGTTTTGGGGGCCTTTTGCAGTTCATTTGAGCTGTGATTTTAGAGGTGTTTGGGACTGTTTTGGGCCTTCTTCGATATGCAGTTTTGAGGCTTTGATGGTGGCATTTTTGATGTAATATGAAATATTTGGATGGTAAGAATGCAACATTTAAGTTTAGAGATTGAGGGGCTAATTGGGGCAGTTGTAGCTTATTGAATAATTTGCTAATAAGCTGATTAAAAATAATCTACTGATAAGCTAGGTGCGATAACTATTACAAATTTTTATTTTTTTAGAAAAGTTCGACCGCAGCCAAAAAGCTACCACCGCAACTAGATAGATGCGGTGTGAAAATGATATTTTCAGCATTTTGAAAACGCATAAGCTACCAAAACACAGTTTACCTAAACAGACAATGTGTGTTTTCAAAAGGCCACCACACCAAATAAGCTACCCCAAACAAGCCCTGAATGTGTGAATACCTAAGAATTATATGCTAGGTATGTAGTCGCTGCGTTGGTGCGGTTCTCTTGTTATTTGCTTAAAATGCAGTTTGGAAATAATACCTTTCGGGTTGATTTGTGGATCGTTGGGCCGCATTTTTTGGATTTTTTCGTCGATTATTTTTTATAATTGCAGTTTTGAGGGCCGGTCCACCTTTCACCTTTTTCGCCATTTCATGTGAATTGGTTCCTCCTGTCTCTCACCATATTTTTCTTCNTTTTTTCGTCGATTATTTTTTATAATTGCAGTTTTGAGGGCCGGTCCACCTTTCACCTTTTTCGCCATTTCAGGTGAATTGGTTCCTCTTGTCTCTCACCATATTTTTCTTTTTTCTTTCTTTGCTTCTTGGTTTGATTTAGGTGCTAATTTATGAAATATAAGTGCACATATATAGTCCTGTCTATATATGAACCATCAAGCAAGACTATAAGTTAGATGATTCTTTTTGGGGTTTAAGGGTTGTGATGACAAAGACATTCGGTGGTAGAGCAGAATGATATTGCATTCTATGACATCGGGATCCGATCTAGAGACCTGGTGCAAATGTAAGATTACAATATTATTCACTTACAGTAGACTAGTGAGGTTCCTTTTCCTTGTTAGGCTACTGANTATATAGTCCTGTCTATATATGAACCATCAAGCAAGACTATAAGTTAGATGATTCTTTTTGGGGTTTAAGGGCTGTGATGACAAAGAGATTCGGTGGTAGAGCAGAATGATATTGCATTCTATGACATCGGGATCCGATCCAGAGACCTGGTGCAAATGTAAGATTACAATATTATTCACTTACAGTAAACTAGTGAGGTTCCTTTTCCTTGTTAGGCTACTGGCGGTCCTAGTCCGACAGTGTAATCAACTCGTGGACAGCTAAATTTATAAAATATAACGATAAGAATATATACATTATTTACAAAATATTTTGACTACTAAAATAGATATTCATTTTGCTTATATGCATGACAAAATATAAACTTTAAGTAATACAATCTGACTGTCCACTTGTCAATTATCTGTATTAGGCTAAGAACTGCTCTCTTAAGTCGGTATTGTTGAAATCTCTAGTTGAATATCGGGTTTTATACACTTCGATGACCGATGGTTGCCTTTGGTCTCTTGAGAATGCTAAAATCTAAGCCCATCCAAACCTGAATTCTTATAGTTCACTTCGTCATTTTATCGTTCACTTGTTATTTTCTTCAGGTTTTCTCTACGTTTCCTATGGTTTTCTTCGGCTTTTGTGAGTCATTTGTGGTTTTCTTCGAGTTTTCTCGTGAGATGCTTGTTGTTAGACTTTTACACACATATACATGTATGTTTGTCCTGCTAATTAAATTTCTCTACTTTACTTATTTACTTCAACCTGCAACGCTAATCTCATTTGCAGGAGCAACAGACCCGTTAGCACATAGATTTATTTTATATTTACATCATTTTATTTTCTTTACTATACATTATACTGCTCTTCCTTATCTTACATTTACTGCATTTTCTTTAGTTTTGTTTTCTTTTACTACTACTACTACCGTTTCCTTTATGTGTATTATACCATTTAGAACAAGAGGACAGTAGTCTGGTTTTATAGGAGATACCCTGCAACAGACCACCGACCCAACAATTGCATAGAACATTGAACCTGAAACTGCTACGACGTGGAGCTTGAAGCTAACACCGTGGGTAGCATGACGAGGATGTACATAAGAACAATTTCGAGATAGCAAACAAATCTACAACAACAAACCTTTCTTTAGTTTAAACAACAAATCATAGGATTTCGAGGTGGTCTTATTAGCGCGACATAAATCCTCACTTTATCTTTGAGGGCTTTGCACATCCCGGTTGAGCAATTTAAACCCTAACTTGCTTTAGGTGTCGAGGTTGTCTTTCCGATAAGACGTAAACCCTCTTATCTCCAGGTCATTTGTATGACTGTGTCATGCAAATCTAAGTCATAATTAATAGCAATTGATATGATGAAACATTCAATAATTTTCTTCTTTAAATTGAAGACAAATCGTAGGATAGCTTGCCAAGTCGTTGAAGTTCTCCTCAGGATCTGTGACATCCCCTAGTTTTCTCCTTTCAAATTTCAGAAAAATGTTACAAATTTGAGCCTTTCACATTGACACTCCTTGATTTTACCTTTGAAAAGTCCTACCCTTTGAAATTCTTGAAGACAATATTTTCTGATCTAAATTGAGAGTTTTCTCATGTGACCTCGGTTATTTAAGATGTAATTAATTATAGTAGCTTGCCCTTATAAAAAATTTTAGAACTTAGCTTAATATAAATATTATCAAATATTTCATATTAGATAGAGGAACTTGTTTGTCAACGTAANCTCAGGATCTGTGACATCCCCTAGTTTTCTCCTTTCAAATTTCAGAAAAATGTTACAAATTTGAGCCTTTCATATTGACACTCCTTGATTTCACCTTTGAAAAGTCCTACCCTTTGAAATTCTTCAAAACAATATTTTCTGATCTAAATTGAGAGTTTTATTATGTGATCTCGGTTATTTAAGATGTAATTAATTATAGTAGCTTGCCCTTATAAAAAACTTTAGAACTTAGCTTAATATAAATATTATCAAATCTTTCATATTAGATAGAGGAACTTGTTTGTCAACGTAAAGGTTCGCAGACTAAAACAGATGTCATAAATTCTTCAGTTTATTTAATCGAGTCTCACGGATAAGTGATATGCCTATTCTTCGAGATAGGTATGTCAATTGTAATGTTGTGCTCGTTTATTTAATATATTGTCTATATGGGATCGATTCGATCTCATATTTTCAAAATTATAATATATATATATATATATATATATATATTGAATAAATTTTTTCGATCTGGCGACCAACAAATTCCGGCGACTCTGCTGGAGAATAATTTATCTCTCTATTATGATCAGAAAGTCTTGACTTCATACATCGATAATGTATCCATGTCCCTCATGGGCTAGATTACCCTTCTTTCGTTAGCATGCTTTGTCCATTTCTTTCTTGGGCAAGTATGGTCAACTCTTTTGGATTCAAGAACCATTTGTTAAACCATCTTTAAATAAAGAGGTTCAGGAGTCCTTTAGGATTTTCCTTTTAGTGTGGGGTTGGACCTTCAATAGGTGTGTTGGTGGACTAGTTACGCCTGAGTGATGTGTGTTATGAAGTTGATCCCGCACTGGGTCCTAAACTTTGCCTTTTCTCGTATCTTTCGAGTTTGGTTTGTTATTTTGTCAATCGAGTCAATTCGTCACGTCTTTTAATCTCTCATTTAATCTAATTAAACATTTCGACAGTATAAGTACAAGAACAAACAATGAACTTCAATACATCTCTTAAAGTTCAAAAAAATAAAATCAAAGGAAATAAGAAAGGTTATGCTCAGTTTACAGAACAACCTTTGTTAATTTTTAANTCTTTCGTTAGCATGCTTTGTCCATTTCTTTCTTGGGCAAGTATGGTCAACTCTTTTGGATTCAAGAACCATCTGTTAAACCATCTTTAAATAGAGAGGTTCAGGAGTCCTTTAGGATTTTCCTTTTAGTGTGGGGTTGGACCCTCAATAGGTGTGTTGGTGGACTAGTTATGCCTGAGCGATGTGTGTTATGAAGTTGATCCCGCATTGGGTCCTAAACCTTGCCTTTTCTCGTATCTTTCGAGTTTGGTTTGTTATTTTGTCAATCGAGTCAATTCGTCACGTCTTTTAATCTCTCATTTAATCTAATTAAACATTTCGACAGTATAAGTACAAGAACAAACAATGAACTTCAATACATCTCTTAAAGTTCAAAAAAATAAAATCAAAGGAAATAAGAAAGGATATGCTCAGTTTACAGAACAACCTTTGTTATTTTTTAGTTTTTGCACTAAAGTTACAAAATATTGGCTGATATTAACCCTCGAAACTTTTTCTTTGAAGCTGCCATGATGGCGTTCCCTACTCTCATTTTCTCTTGCAACTTGCCTACCTGCCACGACACCCGTAACATTGCACCGATGATCAAGTTTGGAGGTGGATTTGACAAATATGAAATCATACTTGGCAAGGCCCCATTCGTCATCATGAAGGCTACAACTCTGGAAGTTTAAGGGTCATTTGCTAACTTCGATTTGAACTGTCCCCAGAATTTCCCTTCTTACAAGAAGGAGAAGATCATTACCGCCCCGACACCCGTTAAGTCTGTCATCCCCGCATCTGTTCGCTCGAGAGTTGTCACACCTACTGCTGCCAGATTTACTGTTACTGTGCCTACCATACCTAATGCCAAGAGAAAAGAAGTTTTAATTGAAGAGGATTCAGTCGATGCATTCATTACTTTGTNCAAGAAGGAGAAGATCATTACCGCCCCGACACCCGTTAAGTCTGTCATCCCCGCATCTGTTCGCTCGAGAGTCGTCACACCTACTGCTGCCAGATTTACTGTTACTGTGCCTACCATACCTTATGCCAAGAGAAAAGAAGTTTTAATTGAAGAGGATTCAGTCGATGCATTCATTACTTTGCCGTCAGTATTTAAGATTGGTTCCAGTTCAGGAGTTAAGTCGCTGACCAAGTTGCAAAGAAGAAATCGAAACCGGAAGATTCAGAGGGCCACCAGGGCCTTGACTACAGAGATAACCCTTGATGATAAGATTCCTCACCAGGAGGAACTTGGATTGCTTGAGGTTGCTCCTCTCCTATGAGGAAGTAGGTTTAATCCGTTGATGGATACCACTGAGGATGAGAGCATCTATAGGATTGTTGCTGCTCTGTNACCAGGAGGAACTTGGATTGCTTGAGGTTGCTCCTCTCCTATGAGGAAGTAGGTTTAATCCGTTGATGGATAACACTGAGGATGAGAGCATCTATAGGATTGTTGCTGCTCTGTCGTCACCATAGGATCATGGTAAGGAGAGGGAGAGGTCCACTTCTATCACCAAGGTTCGTACAGTGTTTGACAGATTAGCTGCCAAGGAGAGATGTACTGTCGTCGAGTTACTCAAGCGAGTGACATGCACAATTCCACCTCGGATGAAGAAAGAAATCTTGAAGGATATCAGATCTGTCTGCCAGTTCCAGAGATCAGTTGAAGTACCTCCAGCCCGTCTTCCAGTTAGATTCCGGCTTGGAAGCCATGTTGATAGCATTGCCACTGCCATAGATTCTACCACCGTTACTCCGAAGTCCGTAGGAGGTCGATTGGTTAAATCACATATGGGTCCAAGGATGCCACCTACCGTCATTCATGAAAACTTCTCGAAGAAGCATAAAGAAAAGAGACTCATTACCAATGTACTTGGTCTACACCGTGGGGAGCATATTTCTCTTCAACACACCGATACCTCCTCGGAGACACTCTGTCTTAAAGTATCGACGTCATTGAAGAGAGTGTGGGTACCCAAGGGTGCTGCACCAGTACGTTCTGATGAGCCCATGGGGCAATTTTATGGTATGAATCATAGGTATGATGTGTCAGGGGTTGTTACCACTATTGCTATAGAGTTTGTTTCCCAGCAGAATGATGTTCAAGAGAGACCTCCAGATCTCAAGATTCAGGAGAAAGCAATTGATGATAAAGTAGAAAAGCTTAAAGCCGGGATTGCGGAGTTGACTAAAGATGAGGAGTGGGTGTTGACGACAATGAAGGTTTTGATTTCATGGATTATCTCAATGAGGAGTTCATGGAGATTAATATTGTTGAGACTAGAGTTGCTGCATCTACACACGATGCTCAACTTTTTGGTGATGAGAATATCGTGGATGACCTGCGAAGGGTCATTCAACTAAGATATGAACAGATCATCCGAATGAAGAAAATGATGGAGGAGATGGCCACCGATGTGACTGCCATGGCTACAATGCATGAACTATCTTAGTCGCAGCAATTGGCTTCATCGGGGTGAATCAGCCCGATGTTGTGCATATTACAAACGATAGAAGGGAAGTCGCTTCCTCCAGTAGAGACGAACCGCAAAAAAAAAATTTCGTCCAAGGCTTGATACCAGAAATAGACATAAAGTAGTTAGTTGAACAGCAAGTAAATGAGGCCCTAACCCAATCCAAAGAAGGGGCATTAATTTCAAAGGTAGACCTTACCCTGAGGAATTCGATGCCATATCATACCCCAAGGGCTTTGTGCCACCAAATTTCAAGACGTTTGATGGAACCAAAAATCGCTGCCATAAACCACTTTATAGCCAATTATTGTAATGTCAAAGGCAATGAAGAGTTGTTGTTCCGCTAGTTCGCCAGCAATTTTTCAGGGATAGCATTTGATTGGTATGTTGAGTTGTCCAATGGATCAGTAAAGATATTTGCCGAGTTAGAGCACTTGTTTTTGAAGAGATTTGTTGGAGCGCATCATCATCACCATAAGAGATCTCGTAGTGGAAAGGCAAAAGTTTAACGGGACCTTGGTTGACTATATTTAGAGGTGGAGGAATTTGAGCATGAAATGTGAACCACAACTACAAAAAAAATATATAATTGAGAGTTTACTCAAAAGCATTCATGGACCAGTAGCCTTCATGCTCAAGGGACTTACTATCAAGTCATTCGAGAAGCTACTCAGCAAGGTGCAACTTGCAAGAGGAAGTCAAGCATATGGAGTCCCAGGAAAAGACCAAGAAGTCTAAAGCAGTTAGGACATTTCAAAAGAAATCTGGGACGGTGGCCATGGTCGATAAAGGAAAGCAACCGATGAGGATTCAGGCTGAGCAATCTCGTAGGGTTCCCAGCAGTCGTCACAACATGATTAGTCTCATCAGCAGCAGCAGACTCAAAAATATGACCAGTTTGGCCAGCAATCATTTCAGAGGGAACCGTACCAGACAGACACTAGACAGGGTCCATCGTTTGCAGATCAGATGAATAGAGTATATGATTTCAAGGACGAAGCTGTGCCAAAGATGTTCAGATTACCAGAGTCGAGAAATCCATAAGAGGTTGATAAGAAAGATCTTCCCAACTATTGTCCGTACCACAGACTCCTTGGACACACCATAGAGAGATGTTTCAGTTTTAAGGATTGGCTCGAGAGAATTCTCGAACAAGGAAATATAACCATCCTGAAAGAGTATTTAAAAGAATCTGAAAGAGGTTTTGTAAATATGATTTCAGCCGAGCGAATCACTCTGATGGATTCATATTCAGATGAAAGTGGTTGGAGTTTCGTCTGGAGTTGATCTTCTAAGAAGATGTTGGATCAGATTTAGACTGCATTAGCATAAGCCCCCGCTCAGAGTCTGCAGTCTGCCAGACCGACGATGGAGATCACGCCAGAGAAGTCACCGCAACCAGAGAAAAAGAAGAACGAGATTGTGCACGAGATGAAGACCGATAACACAAGGGGTAGGATAGGGGCTGCCTCTGTTAGTTTGATTATTTTGGATTTGGGGGAGAAATTCCTCGAACCACTAACTGTGTATGACCATCTTTTTGCTCCTCCGGGGTCTTTTGAATATAATGATTATGATTTCAGCTACGTTTTGATTGTCTCTAGTGATAACGTAACTGACCATGACCAATCTAACCTTGATCTCGATTCCCAAAATGATCCTCAAATCATACTTAGGTCTTATGAACACATCAACGAGAAAGAAGAAGATGTCAACAACACTAGATATGATAGTTCTGGGAGTGAGTAGCCAATACTCGAGTTTTAAGGGACACCGATAGCAATCAACTTGGATTTTTCAGATTCAGAAATGACGCTAGATGAATCGACTACAATGATAAGAGAAGAAGAGATCACATAAATTAATTTAAGGAGAGAGAATGTATAACCCCCGAGGACGGCTCCAACGGACAAAGAGAAACAAATAGTCACTCGAGAAGAACCACATCCGCCTCCGCCAGTGGAAGAATCACATAATCAAATAAAAATTGGAGGTATGTATAAAGTGGATTATAACGTACTAGTTTATCTTAGGAGGTTTCCGACCAAACTAAGCATCTACGACGCTCTAATCCTATCAAAGGAGATGAGGGAATCTTTGGTCAAGGCTTTACTTGACCCAGAAATTTGGTTAGCTCAGTTGACTAACACATCCTCGGATGAAGTTTGTTTGTTAAAGGAACATCCCAGAGTAAACTTCATCGATGAGGACTTGCTGCTTGGTACTATCGATCACAACAAACCGCTCTACATTTCTGTCAGCATCAGCAGATTTGTGCTTTCCAGAGTCTTGGTAGATCCTAGAGTGTCACTCAATTTAATGAGTTTACGAACGTTAGCATACTTGGATATTGACGCTCAAGAGCTTACCGCTGATAAGATGATAAGAGGATTTAACTAGAAGGGGGAAAGAGCACTTGGGTCAATTTCACTGCTAATGAAAGTTGGAGAGCTAGTAACAACAGCTAAATTTCATATCATCGACGCAGAGACCTCTTTCAACGCTTTGCTTTGTCGGTCATGTATTCATGAGCATAACATGGTTTCGTCGTCTCTACATCAGTGCATCAAGTATTATAAGGAAGGACAAGAGCATTGCATCAAGGGAGATTTGCAGCCGTTCTCAGTTCATGAAGTAGGCATCCACGAAGACGCCGCTTACTATGCTCTTTCAAAAAAGAATGTCTTTTCCCATGAAGTTGTGCTAAATATAATTGAAGATTTAAAGGGGATCACAAGAGAAAGATTATTCAACTCCGATTCACCGATCTACCACCACTCCTTTGCAACGAGTTGGAGGTTCTTTTAGCCCACACATCTAAGATCGAGGCCGAGGACGTGGGGGAGGAAGAACCAACACGATCGTTGGATGAACAAAGCCGACTATCAGCACCAACATGGAAGAGAGTTTTGATGAAATTAAGTTTGATGAAGAAACGATGATGATAATATAGAAGAAACCACAGTTCGAGATTTTCTTCGAGGATGTGGAGAAAAGTGAATATGAGTCAATGTACGATCAGATCAAGCACTATGTGCATGCCATGACCCTTACTCCGATTTACCCTCAAAAGATCGAGAATCTAGAGGTCAAGGAAGTCTGGGGTGTTGGTTTGAAACTGGTGAAGTTTTACTGTGTTTCTCCTCCTATTAGTTTTGAAACTCATGTAAAATTGGAAGTGGATGATTCTAATGAATTAATGAAATTACTGTTTGAATAATTTTCTCTTTGTCTACAAAAATTAATTCAACAGGGATATGTGCCAAAATAAATATTGAAGGATAAACTACAACTTTTTGAGAAGTTATGGAATGTTAAAGATCGAACTCTCAACTCGAAAGAGGGTCTCAGATTTGGTACGATAAGACTGGTCGATGATTTAGAATTTTGCGTGGTTGTTACTAGTAAATTAGATGAGGATTGCCTTGATGTGGAAGATGACTTTGAAGATTCTCTGATAGATGACGATCCACCAGAATTCGAGGAAATTTAGTTAACAATTGATGAATTGAAGGAAGTTAATCTCGGGGCTGAGAAGCAGCCCCGACCTACATTCATAAGTTCTTTACTCAGCAAGGAAGAGTCTACAGATTTGATCATCTTATTGTCAAAATATAAGGACTGCTTCGCTTGGAGCTATGACGAAATGTCAGGATTATCCTCAAAATTTGTAGTTCACCAGCTTGGGGTAGACAAGAGTATAACCCCAGTAAAACCAGCTCCTCAAAGAATGTGCATTGAAATAGAACAACAAGTCGTCGCCGAGGTGAAGAAATTAATAATGCTAACTTTGTGTTAGAAGAGAAATACCCTACATGGTTAGCCAACATTGTGCTAGTTAAGAAAAAGAATGGACAGATTCAGGTATGTGTCGATTTCAGAAATTTAAACAAAGCATGTCTAAAGGGTGAGTTCCCGCTACTGATATCAGAGTTAATGGTGGACATCACGTCGACACATGAGATCTTCTCTTTTATGAATGGATCGTTGGGAAACAATCAGATCAAGATGGCTCCAGAAGACGCAACATTTACAGCCTTCAAAACGTCGATCAAAATCTTTTGCAACATAGTGATGTTGTTTGGGTTGAGGAATGCCAAAACAACTTATTATCGAGCTATGAAAATATATTTGATGACCTCATCCACAACCAGCCGGAGTGCACAGATGATTTGGTAATCAAAAGTAAGTAGCGAATAGATCACTTGTATGATTTGAGGATTGCATTTAAATTATTACGATAATACAATTTTAAGATGAATCCATTAAAGTGCGCTTTTGGTGTTACCTTCAAAAAATTTCTAGGATTCGTTGTTCTTCATCGGAGAATCAAGATCAACCTGGATAAGGTTAAAGCTATCTTAAAAATGTCGCATCACAAAATCTTGAAGCAGCTACAATCCTTTTAAGGTAAATTGACATACCTGAGACGTTTTATATCTAATCTGTCAGGTAGGTGTCAGCCCTTCTCTGTATTAATAAAAAATGATGTCAAATTCATTTGGAAAGAGAAATGCCAACGAACCTTTGAAGATATTAAGCAGTACCTAAGGACACCTGTTTTGGCATCCCCTGTCCCGAGAAAACCTTTGATATTTTATACTGTGACCTTAGACGACTCTCTCGGAGCCCTGTTAGCTTAGGTCGATGACTAGGGTAAGGAAAACACACTCTTCTATCTGAGCATACGTCTAATACCAATGGACGTAAAGTATCCTTTTATTGAGAAGTATTGTCTAGTTTTGATTTTCGTCACCCAGAAGCTCAGACATTACATGTTTTCTCATAAGATAACAACTATCTTGAAAGTTAATTCATTGCAATATTTGATTAGCCGACCAACCCATTCGGAATGTTTAGCATGGTGGTCGATAATTTTATTGCAATTCGACATAACTTTCGTACCTCTTCATGCTATCAAAAGACAGATTTTAGTGGATTTTCAAGCAGCGCACCCACTTTCAGGTGGGTCCCCTCTCGATAAAGAGTTACCAGATGAGCAGATATTACAAGTAGAATCTTCCGGTGCCAGACGTTGGGAAATGTATTTCAATGGAGCTTTGTCATCCAAAATAGATAAAGGATTACATACATTTATACCGGGGAAAGCATGGATTGGTCTGAGCTTCGTCACACTGGACTAGGGAATGTTAAGGTTTTCTTATCACTTGACAGTGTGATGCATAAACAATGAGGCAAAGTATGAAGCTTTGATCACCAGATTGGAGTTGGCAATATCAATGGTATAACAGGCATTGTCATCTGTGGTGATTTACAACTCGTCATTCAGCAAGTTGTCAAACAATACAATATTCTGAACCCAATGTTAGTAGAATACCACCAGTACGCGATGAAGTTATTGTGACAGATTCCTAGTGTGACATTGTACAGAATTCCTCGAGGAGATAACGCTTATGCCGACAGTTTAGCTAAGCTTGCAAAGGAATTGACATGTCCATAGGAGGATTCCATTGAGATCACAGTACAAAGAAGTCAAATTCTATCAAAGATCAACCTCGAAAGTCTGCGCAAGCTCGAAAAAGAAGAAGATATAGTAACTGCGGTAACGAACGATACTAAAGATTGAGNAATTCGATGCCATATCATACCCCAAGGGCTTTGTGCCACCAAATTTCAAGACGTTTGATGGAACCAAAAATCCTTGCCATAAACCACTTTATAGCCAATTGTTGTAATGTCAAATGCAATGAAGAGTTGTTCCGCTAGTTCGCCAGCAATTTTTCAGGGATAGCATTTGATTGGTATGTTGAGTTGTCCAATGGATCAGTAAAGATATTTGCCGAGTTAGAGCACTTGTTTTTGAAGAGATTTGTTGGAGCGCATCATCATCACCATAAGAGATCTCGTAGTGGAAAGGCAAAAGTTTAACGGGACCTTGGTTGACTATATTTTGAGGTGGAGGAATTTGAGCATGAAATGTGAACCACAACTACAAAAACAACATATAATTGATAGTTTACTCAAAAGCATTCATGGACCAGTAGCCTTCATGCTCAAGGGACTTACTATCAACTCATTCGAGAAGCTACTCAGCAAGGTGCAACTTGCAAGAGGAAGTCAAGCATATANTCAAAGAATGTGCATTGAAATAGAACAACAAGTCGTCGCCGAGGTGAAGAAATTAATAATGCTAACTTTGTGCTAGAAGAGAAATACCCTACTTGGTTAGCCAACATTGTGCTAGTTAAGAAAAAGAATGGACAGATTCAGGTATGTGTCAATTTCAGAAATTTAAACAAAGCATGTCTAAAGGGTGAGTTCCCGCTACTGATATCAGAGTTAATGGTTGACATCACATCGACACATGAGATCTTCTCTTTTATGAATGGATCGTCGGGAAACAATCAGATCAAGATGGCTCCAGAAGACGCAACATTTACAGCCTTCAAAACGCCGATCAAAATCTTTTGCAACATAGTGATGTTGTTTGGGTTGAAGAATGCCGAAACAGCTTATTAATGAGCTATGAAAAGATATTTCATGACCTCATGCACAACCAGCTGGAGTGCACAGATGATTTGGTAATCAAAAGTAAGTAGCGAATAGATCACCTGTATGATTTGAGGATTGCATTTAAATTATTACGATAATACAATTTTAAGATGAATCCATTAAAGTGCGCTTTTGGTGTTACCTTCAAAAAATTTCTAGGATTCGTTGTTCTTCATCGGAGAATCAAGATCAACCTAGATAAGGTTAAAGCTATCTTAAAAATGTCGCATCACAAAATTTTGAAGCAGCTACAATCCTTTTAAGGTAAATTGACATACCTGAGACGTTTTATATCTAATATGTCAGGTAGGTGTCAGCCCTTCTCTGTATTAATAAAAATTGATGTCAAATTCATTTGGAAAGAGAAATGCCAACGAGCCTTTGAAGATATTAAGCAGTACCTAAGGACACCAGTTTTGGCATCCCCTANTCACATATGGGTCCAAGGATGCCACCTACCGTCATTCATGAAAACTTCTCGAAGAAGCATAAAGAAAAGAGATTCATTACCAATGTACTTGGTCTACACCGTGGGGAGTATATTTCTCTTCAACACACCGATACCTCCTCGGAGACACTCTGTCTTAAAGCATCGACGTCATTGAAGAGAGTGTGGGTACCCAAGGGTGCTGCACCAGTACGTTCTGATGAGCCCATGGGGCAATTTTATGGTATGAATCATAGGTATGATGTGTCAGGGGTTGTTACCACTATTGCTATAGAGTTTGTTTCCCAGCAGAATGATGTTCAAGAGAAACCTCTAGATCTCAAGATTCAGGAGAAAGCAATTGATGATAAAGTAGAAAAGCTCAAAGCCGGGATTGCGGAGTTGACTAAAGATGAGGAGTGGGCGTTGATGACAATGAAGGTTTTGATTTCATGGATTATCTCAATGAGGAGTTCATGGAGATTAATATTGTTGAGACTAGAGCTGCTGCATCTACACACGATGCTCAACTTTTTGGTGATGAGAATATCGTGGATGACCTGCGAATNGGTATGATGTGTCAGGGGTTGTTACCACTATTGCTATAGAGTTTGTTTCCCAGCAGAATGATGTTCAAGAGAGACCTCCAGATCTCAAGATTCAGGAGAAAGCAATTGATGATAAAGTAGAAAAGCTTAAAGCCGGGATTGCGGAGTTGACTAAAGATGAGGAGTGGGTGTTGACGACAATGAAGGTTTTGATTTCATGGATTATCTCAATGAGGAGTTCATGGAGATTAATATTGTTGAGACTAGAGTTGCTGCATCTACACACGATGCTCAACTTTTTGGTGATGAGAATATCGTGGATGACCTGCGAAGGGTCATTCAACTAAGATATGAACAGATCATCCGAATGAAGAAAATGATGGAGGAGATGGCCACCGATGTGACTGCCATGGCTACAATGCATGAACTACCTTAGTCGCAGCAATTGGCTTCATCGGGGTGAATCAGCCCGATGTTGTGCATATTACAAACGATAGAAGGGAAGTCGCTTCCTCCAGTAGAGACGAACCGCAAAAAAAAAATTTCGTCCAAGGCTTGATACCAGAAATAGACATAAAGTAGTTAGTTGAACAGNGTGCATATTACAAACGATAGAAGGGAAGTCGCTTCCTCCAGTAGAGACGAACCGCAAAAAAAAAATTTCGTCTAAGGCTTGATACCAGAAATAGACATAAAGTAGTTAGTTGAACAACAAGTAAATGAGGCCCTAACCCAATCCAAAGAAGGGGCATTAATTTCAAAGGTAGACCTTACCCTGAGGAATTCGATGCCATATCATACCCCAAGGGCTTTGTGCCACCAAATTTCAAGACGTTTGATGGAACCAAAAATCGCTGCCATAAACCACTTTATAGCCAATTATTGTAATGTCAAAGGCAATGAAGAGTTGTTGTTCCGCTAGTTCGCCAGCAATTTTTCAGGGATAGCATTTGATTGGTATGTTGAGTTGTCCAATGGATCAGTAAAGATATTTGCCGAGTTAGAGCACTTGTTTTTGAAGAGATTTGTTGGAGCGCATCATCATCACCATAAGAGATCTCGTAGTGGAAAGGCAAAAGTTTAACGGGACCTTGGTTGACTATATTTAGAGGTGGAGGAATTTGAGCATGAAATGTGAACCACAACTACAAAAAAAATATATAATTGAGAGTTTACTCAAAAGCATTCATGGACCAGTAGCCTTCATGCTCAAGGGACTTACTATCAAGTCATTCGAGAAGCTACTCAGCAAGGTGCAACTTGCAAGAGGAAGTCAAGCATATGGAGTCCCAGGAAAAGACCAAGAAGTCTAAAGCAGTTAGGACATTTCAAAAGAAATCTGGGACGGTGGCCATGGTCGATAAAGGAAAGCAACCGATGAGGATTCAGGCTGAGCAATCTCGTCAGGGTTCCCAGCAGTCGTCACAACATGATTAGTCTCATCAGCAGCAACAGACTCAAAAATATGACCAGTCNAAGAAATCTGGGACGGTGGCCATGGTCGATAAAGGAAAGCAACCGATGAGGATTCAGGCTGAGCAATCTCGTAGGGTTCCCAGCAGTCGTCACAACATGATTAGTCTCATCAGCAGCAGCAGACTCAAAAATATGACCAGTTTGGCCAGCAATCATTTCAGAGGGAACCGTACCAGACAGACACTAGACAGGGTCCATCGTTTGCAGATCAGATGAATAGAGTATATTATTTCAAGGACGAAGCTGTGCCAAAGATGTTCAGATTACCAGAGTCGAGAAATCCAGAAGAGGTTGATAAGAAAGATCTTCCCAACTATTGTCCGTACCACAGACTCCTTGGACACACCATAGAGAGATGTTTCAGTTTTAAGGATTGGCTCGAGAGAATTCTCGAACAAGGAAATATAACCATCCTGAAAGAGTATTTAAAAGAATCTGAAAGAGGTTTTGTAAATATGATTTCAGCCGAGCGAATCACTCTGATGGATTCATATTCAGATGAAAGTGGTTGGAGTTTCGTCTGGAGTTGATCTTCCAAGAAGATGTTGGATCGGATTTAGACTGCATTAGCATAAGCCCCCGCTCAGAGTCTGCAGTCTGCCAGACCGACGATGGAGATCTGACTGGTCGATGATTTAGAATTTTGCGTGGTTGTTACTAGTGAATTAGATGAGGATTGCCTTGATGTGGAAGATGACTTCGAAGATTCTCTGATAGATGACGATCCACCAGACTTCGAGGAAATTTAGTTAACAGTTGATGAATTANGATCAGATTTAGACTGCATTAGCATAAGCCCCCGCTCAGAGTCTGCAGTCTGCCAGACCGACGATGGAGATCACGCCAGAGAAGTCACCGCAACCAGAGAAAAAGAAGAACGAGATTGTGCACGAGATGAAGACCGATAACACAAGGGGTAGGATAGGGGCTGCCTCTGTTAGTTTGATTATTTTGGATTTGGGGGAGAAATTCCTCGAACCACTAACTGTGTATGACCATCTTTTTGCTCCTCCGGGGTCTTTTGAATATAATGATTATGATTTCAGCTACGTTTTGATTGTCTCTAGTGATAACGTAACTGACCATGACCAATCTAACCTTGATCTCGATTCCCAAAATGATCCTCAAATCATACTTAGGTCTTATGAACACATCAACGAGAAAGAAGAAGATGTCAACAACACTAGATATGATAGTTCTGGGAGTGAGTAGCCAATACTCGAGTTTTAAGGGACACCGATAGCAATCAACTTGGATTTTTCAGATTCAGAAATGACGCTAGATGAATCGACTACAATGATAAGAGAAGAAGAGATCACATAAATTAATTTAAGGAGAGAGAATGTATAACCCCCGAGGACGGCTCCAACGGACAAAGAGAAACAAATAGTCACTCGAGAAGAACCACATCCGCCTCCGCCAGTGGAAGAATCACATAATCAAATAAAAATTGGAGGTATGTATAAAGTGGATTATAACGTACTAGTTTATCTTAGGAGGTTTCCGACCAAACTAAGCATCTACGACGCTCTAATCCTATCAAAGGAGATGAGGGAATCTTTGGTCAAGGCTTTACTTGACCCAGAAATTTGGTTAGCTCAGTTGACTAACACATCCTCGGATGAAGTTTGTTTGTTAAAGGAACATCCCAGAGTAAACTTCATCGATGAGGACTTGCTGCTTGGTACTATCGATCACAACAAACCGCTCTACATTTCTGTCAGCATCAGCAGATTTGTGCTTTCCAGAGTCTTGGTAGATCCTAGAGTGTCACTCAATTTAATGAGTTTACGAACGTTAGCATACTTGGATATTGACGCTCAAGAGCTTACCGCTGATAAGATGATAAGAGGATTTAACTAGAAGGGGGAAAGAGCACTTGGGTCAATTTCACTGCTAATGAAAGTTGGAGAGCTAGTAACAACAGCTAAATTTCATATCATCGACGCAGAGACCTCTTTCAACGCTTTGCTTTGTCGGTCATGTATTCATGAGCATAACATGGTTTCGTCGTCTCTACATCAGTGCATCAAGTATTATAAGGAAGGACAAGAGCATTGCATCAAGGGAGATTTGCAGCCGTTCTCAGTTCATGAAGTAGGCATCCACGAAGACGCCGCTTACTATGCTCTTTCAAAAAAGAATGTCTTTTCCCATGAAGTTGTGCTAAATATAATTGAAGATTTAAAGGGGATCACAAGAGAAAGATTATTCAACTCCGATTCACCGATCTACCACCACTCCTTTGCAACGAGTTGGAGGTTCTTTTAGCCCACACATCTAAGATCGAGGCCGAGGACGTGGGGGAGGAAGAACCAACACGATCGTTGGATGAACAAAGCCGACTATCAGCACCAACATGGAAGAGAGTTTTGATGAAATTAAGTTTGATGAAGAAACGATGATGATAATATAGAAGAAACCACAGTTCGAGATTTTCTTCGAGGATGTGGAGAAAAGTGAATATGAGTCAATGTACGATCAGATCAAGCACTATGTGCATGCCATGACCCTTACTCCGATTTACCCTCAAAAGATCGAGAATCTAGAGGTCAAGGAAGTCTGGGGTGTTGGTTTGAAACTGGTGAAGTTTTACTGTGTTTCTCCTCCTATTAGTTTTGAAACTCATGTAAAATTGGAAGTGGATGATTCTAATGAATTAATGAAATTACTGTTTGAATAATTTTCTCTTTGTCTACAAAAATTAATTCAACAGGGATATGTGCCAAAATAAATATTGAAGGATAAACTACAACTTTTTGAGAAGTTATGGAATGTTAAAGATCGAACTCTCAACTCGAAAGAGGGTCTCAGATTTGGTACGATAAGACTGGTCGATGATTTAGAATTTTGCGTGGTTGTTACTAGTAAATTAGATGAGGATTGCCTTGATGTGGAAGATGACTTTGAAGATTCTCTGATAGATGACGATCCACCAGAATTCGAGGAAATTTAGTTAACAATTGATGAATTGAAGGAAGTTAATCTCGGGGCTGAGAAGCAGCCCCGACCTACATTCATAAGTTCTTTACTCAGCAAGGAAGAGTCTACAGATTTGATCATCTTATTGTCAAAATATAAGGACTGCTTCGCTTGGAGCTATGACGAAATGTCAGGATTATCCTCAAAATTTGTAGTTCACCAGCTTGGGGTAGACAAGAGTATAACCCCAGTAAAACCAGCTCTTCAAAGAATGTGCATTGAAATAGAACAACAAGTCGTCGCCGAGGTGAAGAAATTAATAATGCTAACTTTGTGTTAGAAGAGAAATACCCTACATGGTTAGCCAACATTGTGCTAGTTAAGAAAAAGAATGGACAGATTCAGGTATGTGTCGATTTCAGAAATTTAAACAAAGCATGTCTAAAGGGTGAGTTCCCGCTACTGATATCAGAGTTAATGGTGGACATCACGTCGACACATGAGATCTTCTCTTTTATGAATGGATCGTTGGGAAACAATCAGATCAAGATGGCTCCAGAAGACGCAACATTTACAGCCTTCAAAACGTCGATCAAAATCTTTTGCAACATAGTGATGTTGTTTGGGTTGAGGAATGCCAAAACAACTTATTATCGAGCTATGAAAATATATTTGATGACCTCATCCACAACCAGCCGGAGTGCACAGATGATTTGGTAATCAAAAGTAAGTAGCGAATAGATCACTTGTATGATTTGAGGATTGCATTTAAATTATTACGATAATACAATTTTAAGATGAATCCATTAAAGTGCGCTTTTGGTGTTACCTTCAAAAAATTTCTAGGATTCGTTGTTCTTCATCGGAGAATCAAGATCAACCTGGATAAGGTTAAAGCTATCTTAAAAATGTCGCATCACAAAATCTTGAAGCAGCTACAATCCTTTTAAGGTAAATTGACATACCTGAGACGTTTTATATCTAATCTGTCAGGTAGGTGTCAGCCCTTCTCTGTATTAATAAAAAATGATGTCAAATTCATTTGGAAAGAGAAATGCCAACGAACCTTTGAAGATATTAAGCAGTACCTAAGGACACCTGTTTTGGCATCCCCTGNCAGAGCTGAAGCATAAGATATTGTCAAGGAAGTACACGTTGGATTGTGTGGAGCTCGCCAGCCAGAGCCAAAAATGAAGATGAAAATTAAGAGACTCAGATAATATTGATCATCAATGTTGATAGATTGCATGGATAAAACCAAAAGGTGTCACCTGTGTTAAGTGCAAGGAGTGCTCTTACACCAATCTTCGAATATGCTACACTCGACCGTCGCCTCATGGCCATTCGAGTGTTGGGGCATGGATATAGTGGGTCTGATAAACTCTTCATCTTCAAAGGGATAGATTTATTCTCGTAGCCACAGATTACTTCTCTAAGTGAGCAGATGTAGTGTCGTTACAAGAGGTTACAACGCAACACATTCTTCAGTTTTTTAAGAGTCAGACTGTCTACCGTTTCGGTGTTCCGCGCAGAGTAATTTCGGACAACGGGTCAGCCTTAAAGAGAACCAAGATCAACAGCTTCATCAAACGACATGAGATATATTGGAGGTACTCTACAATTTACTATTCCATAGTGAATTGACTGATCGAAGCTTTCCATAAGACGCTCATGCAAATTTGGAAGAAAACATTGGACGAGAATAAGATAGGTTGTCATGAGAGGTTAGAGGCTTTGTGAGCCTACCAAGAAACGTTTAGAACTACTCAGTGTGCACCGTATGCGCCCGTGTATGGGTCTCAGGTTGTACTTCCATTGGAGGTTCAGCTACCATATCTCAAAGTCGTCATTGTCAATCCGATTACATCAGAAGACAACACCAACTCAGACTTGCAGAATTGGAGAGTATCGAAGGAAAACGATTAGAAGAGCAGCAGAACCTAGAACTTTATCAAGTGAGGATGGTGCAGGCTCACGACAGGTTAGTCCACCTGAGGGCGTTTAAAGTTGTTGATCTTGTACTTGTTCTCAGAAGGATTATCCTTGCACACCACAAGATAGGTGGAATGTTTGAACTAACTTGGGAGGGAACATTTGTTGTAGAGAATATCTATTCATAAGGATCTTATCTACTAGTGGACTTTTGAGGCGAGAGGACTATGTTATCAGTCAATGGGCGATATTTGAAGATATATTATAAGTTTCAGATTCTCCAAAGTGAATTTCCAAAAATAANCTCGTAGCCACAGATTACTTCTCTAAGTGAGCAGATGTAGTGTCGTTACAAGAGGTTACAACGCAACACATTATTCAGTTTTTTAAGAGTCAGATTGTCTACCGTTTCGGTGTTCCGCGCAGAGTAATTTCGGACAACGGGTCAGCCTTAAAGGGAACCAAGATCAACAGCTTCATCAAACAACATGAGATATATTGGAGGTACTCTACAATTTACTATTCCATAGTGAATTGACTGACCGAAGCTTTCCATAAGACGCTCATGCAAATTTGGAAGAAAACATTGGACGAGAATAAGATAGGTTGTCATGAGAGGTTGTTAGGGGCTTTGTGAGCCTACCAAGAAACGTTTAGAACTACTAAGTGTGCACCGTATACGCCCGTGTATGGGTCTCAGGTTGTACTTCCATTGGAGGTTCAGCTACCATATCTCAAAGTCGTCATCGTCAATCCGATTACATCAGAAGACAACACCAACTCAGACTTGCAGAATTGGAGAGTATCAAAGGAAAACGATTAGAAGAGCAGCAGAACCTAGAACTTTATCAAGTGAGGATAGTGCAGGCTCACGACAGGTTAGTCCACCTGAGGGCGTTTGATGTTGTTGATCTTGTACTTGTTCTCAGAAGGATTATCCTTGCACACCACAAGATAGGTGGAATGTTTGAACTAACTTGGGAGGGAACATTTGTTGTAGAGAATATCTATTCATAAGGATCTTATCTACTAGTGGACTTTTGAGGCGAGAGGACTATGTTGTCAGTCAATGGGCGATATTTGAAGATATATTATATGTTTCAGATTCTCCAAAGTGAATTTCCAAAAATAATTTTTTTTTGTGACGAATGACTATTTAGTCAGTGTCTTTGACTGGGTCAAAAATTTTATAATAAAATTAATCTTAATATGAAAATTTGTATTTATACGTCTAAGCTCTTCACTTTAATTTTGAATTTCGCTAAATTAATTTAAATAAAATGCTTGCACCTGTATAATCCTAAAATTTACTTAAGAATAATTTGTTAGTGTTCTTGTTCGTTTTGAATTTTAGTGCGCGAATGTTTTCCTGTCTTTTGTGTGAGAATGTTGGGTAAGAAGCAAATTTTTTCCTTTAAAGATGGTTTAAATCTCGCACTGAACGAAAAAACGTAGCACAGGGTAGTGTTGTGAATTTTGACTTGGACTACAGTTAGGTCAATTTGGACTATGAGTGCCCCCTGATGAACATTGTTAGCAGACGAGAGACGGAGAGGCTACAGTCTTTGCTCATAATCAGTACTAAGGAAGACTCGTCACTGAAAAGGAAGAAAACATAAAGGATACAGTATCCAATGGAAGGGACGAACCACTTACAGTTGATGATTACTACCCCTACGGGAGATCTATTTGGTGATTCTGCCGAGAGAGTTCTTGATGCTCCACTAAGGAGGGCATTGCAGAAATGCCACCCGCCATAAGCACAGAGCCTTGGAGCGACTGGAAAAGTGACGTGCTAAGGAAGCATCTACAATGCTCACATCAATTAATGAGGAAGAAGTCTACGATCCAAACTGCAAGGAGACTTCCACCAGTCTGCCAATCATTGAGGATGAGCCAGAGTTCATCGTGGAGTCTACACCGTCGAATATCCCCGACGAGCTTTGTACAAGATGCCCAATGTGCGATGCCGAGATACCCAGACAGAGACAATTGACAGGATCATTCATAGAGTGCCGGGAGTGTAGCGTCCTCCACCTGGAGCGTTACGGGACATTTGAAGAATACACAGCCGCCACCATGAGGTTCAGGAGTGCAGAGCATCCGAATGTTGAGCCATGCATATCATTGTTTGTGGAGCAACCAAAGTCATGGATTCCTTCAGAGGTTGAGATCGAGGAGCAGTCTCGATGTTTACAAAGGATTCCCACATCAGAACTAGAAAGAATGAGTAGGGTCCAGAAGCGAGAATTTGAATATTATGATGAAATCTAGGGAAAATTCGTCAATATCCTGGAGGGACTGGAGTTACATATTGGAGTATTCTCAAAGAGTGATGAAAGAAGAATCCTCGACTGTGTTTTTGAACTAANTCTAACAAAATGATAAGGAATGATAAGCAAATTCTCCACATCTCTCTCACATTTTGCGTTCCTCACACATATTCCACATTCTCCGCACTTCATAAAATCCTCCACGATCTTCGCAAAATATTACAACCTTCTCAGCACTTGGGATTGTAGACCTTTGTTCTACTCCCTCAGGATTGTAGGCCTTCGTCCTACGCCCATCTCAACACTCGGGATTGTATACCTCCATTCTACTCCCTCGGGATTGTAGGCCTCCGTCCTACTCCCATCTTAGCACTCAGGATTGTAGACCTCTGTCCTACTCCCTTGGGATCGTAGGCCTTTGTCCTACTCCCATCTCAACACTCAGGATTATAGACCTCTTCTCTACTCCCTCAGGATCATAGGCCTTCGTCCTACTCCCATCTCAGCACTCGTGATTGTACACATCTGTTCTACTCCATCGAGATCGTAGGCCTGCATCATACTTCCACCCCAGCACTCAGTGTAGACCTCCGTTCTAATCCCTCGAGATTGTAGGCCTTCATCCTACTCCCATCTCAGCACTCGGGATAANGCCTTCGTCCTACTCCCATCTCAGCACTCGTGATTGTACACATCTGTTCTACTCCATCGAGATCGTAGGCCTCCATCATACTTCCATCCCAGCACTCAGTGTAGACCTCTGTTCTAATCCCTCGAGATTGTAGGCCTTCATCCTACTCCCATCTCAGCACTCGGGATAGACGTCCGTTCTACTCTATCGGGATAGGCCTTCGTCCTACTCCCATCTCAGCACTTGGGATAGACCTCCATTCTACTCTCTCGGGATAGGCCTCTNAGACGTCCGTTCTACTCTATCGGGATAGGCCTTCGTCCTACTCCCATCTCAGCACTTGGGATAGACCTCCATACTCCCTCGGGATAGGCCTCCGTCTTACTCCCTTTCCGTCACCTCTTAGGATTGGATGTAAGTCACAAAGCTTTCTTTCTTAACGTGACATTATCATCACTTTCGTTACCTCTTGGGTTAGATGTGAGTCCTTAAGCTTTCCTTCCCAATGTAGCACCCCCTTNCTCCCTTTCCGTCACCTCTTAGGATTGGATGTAAGTCACAAAGCTTTCTTTCTTAACGTGACATTATCATCATTTTCGTTACCTCTTGGGTTAGATGCGAGTCCTTAAGCTTTCCTTCCCAATGTAGCACCCCCTCTCCGCGATCAGTCTTTCGAGTTGGATGTGAGTCCCCGTGCTTTCCATCTCGACCCGGTCTCTCTACATATCCTTAATTCTCGAAATTTTCTTAAAATTGAAATTGAATTAATTTTAACTAAAATTAAAATCTTTTGTTTAAAATTAAATCGAATCATCATCGCGATCGTCGGTATCCCGGACAGTTGTCTCCGGAAATCCACCTTCCGGTCCCAAGTGGGAGTCCCTGTCTACTCACTAACGGAACTTTTTCCATTTGCTTTCCTCTCTATTTTGAGCATGTTGGCTTAGACAGTTGTGTTGGTTGTTGATTTCTTTGGTCAATGCCAATACATGCGATGTGTTTGCTCGGCCCGACACACCTATTAGGGATTCATTTATTAAACTCATTTTTATGAAGTTCTTTCATCTTCTTAGAGCCTAGCGTCTAACCTTAGGACTTCCTGTTGGACTCTCTTAGAGGACAAGTACTGGGACTAGCACCAACTAGAAGTTTGAGCCACTTCTTGACTCCTTGCAGTTTCTTATGGGTGGTTTGAAATTCTCGACGCTTGGTTAAGTCAATTAAAACCAACATATTGAAACTCAAGTCGAGTACATATAGGATCTAAAGCCTTAGGTAACCCATTGCGACTTCTGCGCACATTCACAATAAACACACACTTGCGATAAATAAACAACACAATTCACACGTTCGATGGATAAAAAATATCAAAATTAACATCATCAACACCTGTAAAAGGGGCTTCACAATCGATCGTCGACAATGTTGTCTTGGCGACCCCGGATGAGCAAAAGGATCGCGCTGAAGTGTCCGCAATGTTGATTTTAGCTAAAGAGGACGCCCATTTCGATAAAGTTTCGTGTGCGAGCGANAAGTCAATTAAAACCAACATATTGAAACTCAAGTCGAGTACATATAGGATCTAAAGCCTTAGGTAACCCATTTCGACTTATGCGCACATTCACAATACACACACACTTGCGATAAATAAATAACACAATTCACACGTTCGATGAATAAAAAATATCAAAATTAACATCATCAACACCTGTAAAAGGGGCTTCACAATCGATCGTCGACAATGTTGTCTTGGCGACCTCGGATGAGCAAAAGGATCGCGCCGAAGTGTCCGTAATGTTGATTTTAACTAAAGAGGACGCCCATTTCGATAAAGTTTCGTGTGCGAGCGAAAATGCTTAATGCGGAAGATTTTAGGTATTAAATATTATAAAATTANATATATATATATATAAACCTTTCCTAAATCCCTAGTTTCCCGTTCGCAGGCCACCCGCCCCTCTCTCGATTCTCCGCTTCTCCCCAATCGCAAGCCAAGCCCGTGCCCCAGCTTTTCTCCCTCTCGGTTTGGTCGAAGCCCTCTCCTCTTGTGATTCCTTAACCTGAGTGGAGCCCTAGCCACACCTTCCCCTCATAGCTTCCCCCTTCACGTGATGAAGTGTTGACTCCTTGGCCTTGCCCGACACCCTCTGCCTGAAATGCCTCTTCCGGAAGCATGCATTTGACTGAAATGCCTCTTCCTAAAACCTTGGGCTTATTTTGGATTAATTTCTAGAGGTTTGAGTTACTTACGTTAAAGCTTAAGTTTCTTTTAAGATTGTTTTGATTGAGATTTAGAAGTCTAATTCAAGCATGTTGAGTTACTCTATTGAATCAGTTTGATAGGAGTGATTTAACATCATACGTAAGGTACACAATATGAGTTCATTTGAGGGTAAATACTGTTTTCACTCCATATTGTTTTGGTTTCTTGGCTCAGTTCTACTTAACGTAACATAAATCCTCACCTTATCTTTTAGGCCTTTGCACAATNCCCGACACCCTCTGCCTGAAATGCCTCTTCCGGAAGCATGCATTTGACTGAAATGCCTCTTCCTAAAACCTTAGGCCTATTTTGGATTAATTTCTAGAGGTTTGAGTTACTTACGTTAAAGCTTAAGTTTCTTTTATGATTGTTTTGATTGAGATTTAGAAGTCTAATTCAAGCATGTTCAGTTACTGTATTGAATCAGTTTGATAGGAGTGATTTAACATCATACGTAAGGTATACAATATGAGTTCATTTGAGGGTAAATACTGTTTTCACTCCATATTGTTTTGGTTTCTTGGCTCAGTTCTACTTAACGTGACATAAATCCTCACCTTGTCTTTTAGGCCTTTGCACAACCCAGTTGTGCACTTTAAGCCCTAACTCACTTTAGGTTTCGAGATTGTCGTCCGATACGATGTAAACCTGATACACCAAAATAATATGTTTTTTTAAATATACATTTTATGTTTTTTTTTATGATATTGCACTTTAAAGAAGGGTATTTTCACGTTTTTGTTGCACATATATCAATTTTAGGCATTTGGAGCAAAAGTAGTAAAAATGACAATTTGGAGCTAAAACAATGAATTTTGAGATTCTGGCGCCTGAAGCGCCAGAACTGGGCTAAAGCGCCATTTAAGAGAGCTGGCGCCTGAAGCACCAAAACCCAGAACAACATTGTCTTAAGCAAGTTGACACCTAAAGCACCAGAGACAACTTTTTGCGGATTAAGGTGGTTTAGGACAAATTTTGCATGAATTTCAAAAGTGACACTTGTTCTAAATGCCCCATAGAGTGATTCAATGCATCTAAACACTTTGGAAGGTTCTTTTATGAAAGGACATGTCTCTTGCATCAATAGACATGTCTTTTGAATTCAAAAGAGATGACTTTTGGACAGAATTTTGAACGGAATTTTGAATCCTTTTTGGAAGAGAGAAAAGTCTAGGGCTTGAGGAGGGGTTTTAAGAGGAGTTTTTGAAACGAGTTTTAGAAGGAGGTGTGTGAGGGATTTTCGAAGGCAAAAGAAAGAGAGAGAAAATCAACTGCTTGAAGATTTTCTTCAAGGATTGTAAAAGGAGGTGAGATTTTTTCTTCATTACACTTCTAAGAGAGAATTGAGTGCCTATAAAGAGGGAAAGTGCTTGAAGAGAACTTCTATGGATTTGCTTGGGAAGGATTATGCGATAAGTTGTGCTCTTTTATTTCTTTGTTTTATAAACTTGTTTTTATGTATGAAATCAGTGTTTTGTCGTATCATTCTCATGAATTCTGAGTAGTCTTCTTTATCCTTCTCCCTACTTTGAGATATGATTTTGTGAAGAAATGAGTTTGTTTTATCCGATTTTAAATTTCAATAATTTGTGATAATTTGAACTCCGATCTTCATTTACGTTTCGATCTGACTAATTGAAATGTTAAAATGTGTTGACAAACATATATTCTGAAAGAGTTATGATTTCTACAACATGGAGAAAATCACATTTAATTACATGAGAGAAAATGTCATCCATGGGGGTTGAGTGCAAAAAAATAGGGAAATATACTTTGTTGGATGCATAATTGGAGATTTTAAGCTGACAGATTAAAATCCCCAATTTGATCTAATTGATTGGAAACTAATGCAAGATTATTAGCCCTCAAGTGAGGGAGTAGTGGGAGCTCTGGAGTGGCAGCTGGTATCCTCTCAGCCTAATCACGGAATTAGTGACCAAACTCTGAATTAGTCAAAGTTCTTTATGCACTTGGAAAAGGATAAAGAATAAGATTGTTGCTATTTGACACAAAACAATATATATATATATATATATATATATATATATATATATATATATATATATATATATATATATATATATATATATATGTATATATATATATATATATATATATATATATTACCAAATGATTTTAATATCTTTAGAATCCATATAGTCATTATAATGGGGAAGGATGCTTTCTTAAATTTGAACTTATCGTCACAAAAAATTTGATTACTTTTCGTAAGTTTATTTTTGAATGTTTAACAATTAGTTTAATTAACTTAGTCTTTTTAATTGCATTTTATTTAGCATCCACTCATATACTCTATATTTGAATTTTATACTTCACTTTTGTAGTTTAAAATTGTAGGTTACTCAAGTGAGGGAGTAGTGGGAGCTCTGGAGTGGCAGCTGGTATCCTCCCAGCCTAATCACGGAATTAGGGACCAAACTCTGAATTAGTCAAAGTTCTTTATGCACTTGGAAAATGATAAAGAATAAGATTGTTGTTATTTGACACAAAACAATATGTATATATATATATATATATATATGTATATATTACCAAATGATTTTAATTTCTTTAGAATCCATATAGTCATTATAATGGGGAAGGATGCTTTCTTAAATTTGAACTTCTCGTCACAAAAAATTTGATTACTTTTCGTAAGTTTATTTTTGAATGTTGAACAATTAGTTTAATTAACTTAGTCTTTTTAACTGCATTTTATTTAGCATCCACTCATATACTCTATATTTGAATTTTATACTTCACTTTTGTAGTTTAAAATTGTAGTTTACTTTATAATCTTAAGAATTTACTTATAAACATTTCCAACTTCCATGTGGGATCGATCTCTAGGAATTCATTAGAGCTCTTTATTACTTGAGCGATGCGTATACTTGTGTTATTTTTATGGGATTTGACAGTTTAAAGATTGTTAAAAGATAACTATTTTCACTAAAGTTATTTTTGTTGGGATTAATTTGCATATTTACTATTGTATTTGCTGTATGTATTTTGTAATATTGAAATATATTTGCAAAAAAAAAACACACTAAATCCACCCGCATCAAAACCCTCATATCTTTCAGGCTATTTGTATGACCATATCATACAAATGTAAGCCCTAATTAATAATAATTGGTATGATTAAACATTTATTAATTTTCTTCTCGAAATTGAAGTCAAATCGTAGGATAGCTTGAGAAGTCATTGAGGTTCTCCTCTGGATCTGTGACAACCCCTAGTTTTCTCCATTTGGATTTCATATAATGTTCCAAATTTGAGTCATTCTCATTTGACACTCTTTGGTCCGATCTTTGAAAAGTTCTGCACTTTGAAATTCTTGAAAACAATATTTTTGGATCTAAATCGAGAGTTTTCTTAGGTGACTTAGGTCATTTATGATGTAATTAACTATAGGGGTTTGCCCTTATATGAAACTTTAGAACTCAACTTAACATAAACCATATCTAATCTTTCACATTAGATAAGGAAACTTGTCAATCATCATAAAGGTTCGCAGACTAAAACGACTGTCATAAATTATTTAGTTTATTTAATCGAGTATCACGGATAAGAGATATGTCTATTCCTCTGGATAAGTATGTCACTTTTAGTGTTGTGCTCGTTTATTTAAATTGTTGTCTATATGAGATCAGCCCGGTCTCGTATTTTCAAAATTAAAATATTATTTTTCAAAATTAATATATATATATATATATATATATATAATGAATATATTTTCCCGATCTGGCGACCGACAAGTTGAAAGTTTATTTTGCTTGCAATGAGTTTATTGGAGCCTTTTGAAACTAAAGTTAAAATTTATTTCAAATTTTATTAGATTATACATGGCTCGAAAGATGAAAATAGGAAGAGAAAAAGCTATTGTTGATAATAAAAGATTTGCAAGTTCTGAAGCACATGATAGATATGGAGATCTGCAATCAAAGAAATTGATTGCAGAACGAATTTCTTCATGTAGGAGCATCGAGTACTTGATTGTGGAACGATATTGGGAAACTTTCTATTATTTCAGTGTCATTGCTGTTATTTATCTTATTTAAGAATTTTATGCAAACCAACCTCACGAATCTGACGATTTGGTGTTTGTAGGGGACGTTATGTCGATATTAATCCTATTTGAATAAATCACATTTATCAATTGTATAACATTCCTACTTCTATTCAGAGTTTAATTCAACTGATGTCGAACTTGATGAAATTATTGGGTTCTTGACTNTGCAAGTTCTGAAGCACATGATAGATATGGAGATCTGCAATCAAAGAAATTGATTGCAGAACGAATTTCTTCTTCATGTAGGAGCGTCGAGTACTTGATTGTGGAACGATATTGGGAAACTTTCTATTATTTCAGTGTCATTGTTGTTATTTATCTTATTTAAGAATTTTATGCAAACCAACCTCACGAATTTGACGATTTGGTGTTTGTAGGGGACGTTATGTCGATATTAATCCTATTTGAATAAATCGCATTTATCAATTGTATAACATTCCTACTTCTATTGAGAGTTTAATTCAACTGATGTCGAACTTGATGAAATTATTGGGTTCTTGACGGATGGGCATAGAGTTCAGAAGATCAAGAACATACGACGAGTGAACTTTTCTTTTTCAATGCTTAATGTTCATTCTCGAGCCAGTCATTATTTTATATTTGCTAAATTTCTTCCAACTAACTATTTTAGTGAGGTAACCCGGAGAGTGTCACTTGGAACAAATTATCCAAATAAGAAAACCTATATCTATTTGCTCTCTCATTTACAAGAATATGATCATTTCCTCTAAAGGAGGAACAACTGGAGGTATGAGTTACCCTTCCCTTATTTCCACCATATGTATATAATCTGGAGTTAAATATGAGCCATGGGAGGAGAACTTGCCATCTTTAAAGCCTATTGGAAATGCTAATTTGGAAATGTATGGAAAGCATATTGGTTTAGGATCCAGGGGTGGAGGTTCAGAGATTCTATCTACTTTAACCTTGAGATCTTCCACCTCTAGTACTTCTACTCTTGAAAATGTATTAGAGCATTTATTCATNTAATTTGGAAATGTATGGAAAGCATATTGGTTTAGGATCCAGGGGTGGAGGTTCAGAGATTCTATCTACTTTGACCTTGAGATCTTCCACCTCTAGTACTTCTACTCTTGACAATGTATTAGAGCATTTATTCAGACAAAAAGGAGATTTTATCTTTAAAGAATCAAATGTGAGGATTAAAGGAGATTTTATCTTTCTTCATATTTATTATGAGTTGTACTGTTTTTAAATTAATAAAAAAATTAAGTTTATGGAAAAGGAGAAAAACTATTAAAATGAAACCTTATTTGTCCACAATAAACTATATTTTTAAAATTATTTTAGCATGACTTGTGATATGTGGGGTTAGCTTTAGTTAATTATATTTTTTTATTTTATAAATGTCATAATAGACTTAAGTAAAAGTTTTAAATAATAAAGGTTAGTTCTAGGGTTAAGATATTTAGTGTAAGAGTATAAGATTATGCTTTTACTATTCAAAGCAAAGGAAATTGTAATTTTAAAATATTAAGCATCTTAGATATACACTTAAAAAGAAAGAATTGAGACTATGAAAAATATTTTTCAAAGCTAGTACACATGTATCAAGTAAAGAAATGTGAGAAGTTTTTAACTTTAAGAAGATGATGGTTAAGTTCAAAATCATTAAAGCCTATCCAGATATAGTAATCCTTAAATAAAAAGAAAAAAGAAAAAAAAAACAATTAAAAATGATCCTAGAAGAAAAAGAAAAGCAAAATCAAAAGAAAAAGAAAAGAAAAAAGAAAAAAAATATGTGAGGAGAAGTTTAAGGAGAAGCCTAATAAAAAATTGGCTTCACTTGAATCATCTTGAGTAAAAGGACTTAATGACAGTCNGAAAAATATTTTTCAAAGCTAGTACACATGTATCAAGTAAAGAAATGTGAGAAGTTTTTAACTTTAAGAAGAGGATGGTTAAGTTCAAAATCATTAAAGCCTATCCAGATATAGTAATCCTTAAATAAAAAAAAAAAAGAAAAAAGAAAAAAAATCAATTAAAAATGATCCTAGAAGAAAAAGAAAAACAAAATCAAAAGAAAAAGAAAAGAAAAAAGAAAAAAAATATGTGAGAAGTTTAAGGAGAAGCCTAATAAAAAATTGGCTTCACTTGAATCATCTTGAGTAAAGGGACTTAATTACAATCCTGAATTTATTTTTAAGAGTATTAGCATCTTTACTAATAGAGGTCTCAAGAAATTATTTTTCTTGAAATTCTTCTAGGCATCCTCAGAATGACAAATTACAATTATTCTTGAAATGAATAGAAAATCAAAATTTTTAGACTTGACTATTACATATTCTTACATTTTAGTTTTAACCTAAGTTATTTAAAATTTTTCTAAAGTTTCAATATTGCATTTATATCACATATACTATAAAAATCTTTGAGTAAAACTCATTACCATAAGTTATGAATTTTTACATAGTATAAGGAGTTACTTGAGGATAAGTAACATTTAAGTTTGGGAGATTTGATACACCTTAAATTTACATATTTTTAATAAATATTTAATGTTAATTTTATGCACTTTTTTATGATATTGCACATTAAAGGAAGTTTTTGTGCATGTTTTTGGTTTCAAGTACAAGGAATGGTTCTTTAGAGAAAATAAGGGCAAACTGGAGCAAAATGACATAACATCATATGGCGCTATAGCACCAGCCTTTGGGGAATTTATTGCCTCAAGACTCCGTAGGTTGGGTTACATGTAGAGTCCAATGAGAGGAGTCCAAGTGGAACTCTTGGGTCGCACTGTGCATAAAAATTAAAAAACACTTAATTAACGTGACCCAGCCTGAGTCCTTGCCGAGCCAATTTAAAAGATGTGTTTTTTCGTGGAAGCTGGCTCGAGATAGCCCGTCAAAACACCAAAACAGACAAAAAGTCACTTTATGGTAGATTTGGTCACTACCTTTTTGTTCTTATGCATTTTTGGACTGTTTCTTCATCTTTTTCGTCGGTTCGTATTCAGCGCTCNTATTGCACATTAAAGGAAGTTTTTGTGCATGTTTTTGGTTTCAAGTACAAGGAATGGTTCTTTAGAGAAAATAAGGGCAAACTGGAGCAAAATGACATAACATCATATGGCGCTATAGCACCAGCCTTTGGGGAATTTATTGCCTCAAGACTCCGTAGGTTGGGTTACATGTAGAGTCCAATGAGAGGAGTCCAAGTGGAACTCTTGGGTCGCACTGTGCATAAAAATTAAAAAACACTTAATTAACGTGACCCAGCCTGAGTCCTTGCCGAGCCAATTTAAAAGATGTGTTTTTTCGTGGAAGCTGGCTCGAGATAGCCCGTCAAAACACCAAAACAGACAAAAAGTCACTTTATGGTAGATTTGGTCACTACCTTTTTGTTCTTATGCGTTTTTGGACTGTTTCTTCATCTTCTTCGTCGGTTCGTATTCAGCGCTTATCTCTCTTAGGCTTTGTCGGCTTCTTCTGGCGTTCTCCATTCGAATGGTGGTTCGGCTCTTCAGTTTCAAATCTTGGAAATGAAAGGTCGGTTCGGCAATACACATGCTTATAAGTCTTAGGGTTTAATTGTTCGGCAGNCAGCGCTTATCTCTCTTAGGCTTTGTCGGCTTCTTCTGGCGTTCTCCATTCGAATGGTGGTTCGGCTCTTCAATTTCAAATGTTGGAAATGAAAGGTCGGTTCGGCAATACGCATGCTTATAAGTCTTAGGTTTTAATTGTTCGGCAACAACAACTCATTTGTTTTCCTTCTCTTTTTAGCAAACAAAATGGAATGTCGCAACGTTATTGAAGAGG
The DNA here is from genome assembly GCA_002079205.1 of Phalaenopsis hybrid cultivar. NCBI lineage: Eukaryota > Viridiplantae > Streptophyta > Magnoliopsida > Asparagales > Orchidaceae > Phalaenopsis > Phalaenopsis hybrid cultivar. The sequence continues at coordinate 74,679 of JXCR01122325.1, read as the reverse complement.
CTAACGGACTCTCGAAGTCGTTGAGGTAATGTGCTACAATGTTTATTTTAGAGAAAAATTTGATTTTTTTCATGGCAATAGGGTTGTGTTATAGTTTTCTTTTACTTGTGTTATAGTCATATTATAGATGTGTTATTGTGTGTTATATTATTGTGAGATGTGGTATAGTTGTGTTATGGTCATATTATAGTCATGTTATAGATGTGTTATTGTTGTCTTAGGATGTTTAATTATGCTATAAATATGTTATAACTGCATTATTATGTGTTATTGTATGTTATGGATGTGTTATAAATGTGTTATTGTGTGCAATTGTTGTCTTATGCTATAATTGTGTTATAGATGTGTTATAACTGCATTATTGTGTGTTATTATATGTTATAGATGTGTTATTGTGTGTTATTATTGTGTTATGTTGTTATGATAATGTTATAGATGTGTTATAGATGTATTATTGTGTGTTATAACTGTGTTATTGAAGTATTATGGTTGTGGTATTGTTCTGTACTTTTGTTATTATTGTATTATTGTGTTATTGCATGTTATTATTGTGTTATCGCGGTATTACTTGTGTTATAACCCTTCTAACACCGCAATAGTACCAATCTCACTTGTATAAAATGGAATAATACAACTATAACACTACCACACCACACTAATAACACAATCATAATACAGTTATAACATGACACAACCATAACACCATCGTAACACAATCATAACACATGTTAACACAATAATAACACAACAATAACAAAATAATAACGCAATCATAACACAATCATAACACACGATAACACAATCATAACACAATCATAACACGGAATAAGACAACAATTACACAACTATAACACAACAATAACACACAATAAGTCATCTGTAACACAACAATAACTGAACTATAACACTCATATAACACAAGACTAACACATATGTAACACACAATAACACATGTAATAATAACACTTGAGTAAATTGAAATTGTTTGAATGAAAAATAATATTTCTTTCTATATGTTTGCTTATATAGGTATATGAACGCAAGAAAGTTCAATTGTAGATGTGCTTCTGCAGTGAGGGGTCTTTGAGGAGACCATGAATTTTTTAAGAGAAATAAATGTCAGTCAATTTTTTGACATGTCTCTTTATCTCTAAGATAATGTGTTGACTCTACATATCATTGGATTTTGGAATAATGAAAGGAGGGTTTTTGTGATGGGTGGAAAGATGGTGAAACTCCACACTGACCATGTTGCGCTATTGTTAGGCATGCCCAATAGAGAAGAATCAGTTAATCGGCGGAAAACTCCCTCATCTTGTGTAGTTGCGAGAGCAATAAAGGAAGACGTGACTAAGTTTTCAAGAGTGTCTTCCACTCTTTTTGAGAAACTATTTTTAAAGTTTTTACTAGCAAATTTATTCTTTCTCTCGAGCAATTTCGGTGTGCCTGCAAAGCTTTATGCATTTGGGGAGAACATATAGTCCTTCTCTTCGTTTAATTGGTCTGCTGCCATTTGTGATTATATGATTGATCAAATGAATTTGGTTGCAATCAAAATAAGGTGGAATCAGCCACTTGGTTACATTAAGCGGATTTGTATTTATTTTATCTGGAAGTTCATATTATACACATTTAAAATTTTTCCTTTTCACTAATTGTTTTTGTTTTTCTTGCCTTATGACAAATGGGTTTTTGATATGTATTATCCGCAGCTTTGGTTTTTCGAGCACACAACACTGTTTACTCCTACTGCACCTGAGGCTAGACCACACATGCTGAGGTGGCCAACAATTCATGGGTGGACAACACCACAGATTCAAGAAGCCTTTAGGGTGCTCGAGCATGTAGATGTAAGTAATTTTTTTTGTTATTAGATTTTCTTCGGGTAAGTTATGTTTCCATGCTGCTTCACTAAATCTAAGCATAACATTGTGATTTTCAATGTAGGTTAATGACACCTTCATTGACCTGAAGGTGTATAAGCTTCAGTTGTTGTCCAATCCTGACCATGGACCACCCAACCCTGTCATGACTCATCCTCTTACTGCTCGTCGTGAATCTCCTGTCAGACCGCCATCACCCAAATCCCATGGTGTTGGTCCAATTGTTTCAAGGCAGGTAACCCCAGAAGAAACATATAAAACAAGAAGAGATGATTTTGTACGA
>JXCR01122325.1:51682-72303 GCA_002079205.1 Phalaenopsis hybrid cultivar | reverse complement strand
GCAACTCTGTGTCAAGCCAAAGAAAATCTACGAGATACTTGTGAACATATTGCAATGACGCCGTTGGTTTAGGTACCTCTACAGTCATCAAGGGACTGCAAGGCAACTTGATAGTCATCACCAACCAGAGCACCAGTTCCTATGTTGAGATCCATGCGATAGTAGTACAAAAAAATTACCCTTTTACCTTTTAACTCATCTTCAATTTTTTAGTTAGAGTTTATAATTATATTTTTTTTATTTTGTAGCCTCGTACTGCGCCATCTTACATAAATTATCCTGGTAGATCATTAGTACCACGTGAGATGCAGGATGTAATCGATGATTGCATTGCTACATACAAGGGTGTAAGCAACTTTTGTCAATCTTTCTTTCTTAAACTTGTTTTGCTACATACACAGTAGTTTAATATTTAAATGTTACAATCATTCTTTCTTAACTAAGAAGACATGATTTTTTTGCAATTCTTTCTTAACTAAACATACATGATTTTTTTGCAAATAAAGGTTTTGGGAGGGCAATTGACCGAGCTGGCCTCGAGAATGTATTGTTAAACGGGTGGTTTTACAAAAAACATGTTGATGTTTTTGATGACATATTGCGTGAAAGAATTGTCAGGTCACCTGAATTATACAGGTCATGCATCTTTGTAACATCACTATATTGGGTAATTGCAATAGTTTAATTTATCCATATATATTTGGCACGTACTTTCATTGTCGACAAAATTCAATTTATCATCTTTTGCAAATGCATAGGAAATTGGATGGTGCAGCTTTTGTGAAACACATCACGGAGGAAAGTATAAAGGGAGCACAAGTTATATTATTATCTACAATTCATAACGGTCATTGGACTTTGTTGGTGAGAGAGCTAAAATTGTTAACATGGAAATTGTACGACTCTTTGCCCAACAGTGTGCAGAAGGATGTTGCCCGCTAAGTTGTAAGTATATTAAACAAATATTACACACCAATAACACCCAATATCACAGAAATGGCAATTTGATAACCTTTGCAGGTGAAACTTTTTGCAAAGGATGCTGCAAAGGCTTTTCCTAGAGCCAAACCTGAGAAATGGGGACTTACACTTGCTAAGAGTGTACCAACGCAAAACAATAGTATTGATTGTGGTATGTTCATATGCAACTTCATGGAAACTTTGGTGTTGGCAAAGCACAAGAGACTGATTGGAACTGAATTTGTCTACGCCTTGTGTATATGATCCAAGAATAAAATTGATTAAAAAATATGCTTATGTGCATGTTCTAATTTGTGTTTTTAGTTGTCTATTTTGGCAATTATGCAGTAAATTAATATTTGCGTTATTTCAAATTATAGAATCGATGTTCTTTATTGTCTCTTTTGAATGCAAATTTATATTTTGAAAATGTATTGTATGTTTTCAACTTTATAACTATTAATTTTTATTATCAGATATTTTAATATACGATTTACTATGTTAAGAACTAACTATTTTAATTATATTGATAATATATTGCTTTTATTTTGAAAATATCAGGTTATATTGCCATATAACATGACATGAGTTTTGATAAATAATGCGTTAATATAGCATATAACACTTGAATTTTGATAAATAATGTGTCAATAATACAATATAACACTTGAATTTTGGTAAATAATACGTCAATAATTTGGCATAACACTTATATTTTGAAAATAAAGCGTCAATATTGTCATATAAAACGATTTTAAAAATAATGTGTTTAAATTAAACTATAACACATTAATTTTGATAAATAACAAGTTAATATTGCGATAAAACACAAGCCTGTGTTATAGCTCAATATTGCGGTATAAAAGGTTGTGTTATAACATAAGCCTGTGTTATAATACAGCGTGTAGTGGTGTTATAGGGCAGCGGTATAACACATGGGAAATATTCCCCATGAGTTATAATGCATGGGGAATATTCCCTGTGTTATACCGCAGGGTAGTGGTGTTATATGGCGACAGTATAACACGTGGGGAATATTCCCTATGTGTTATAGTGTGGTGTAGTGTAGTTATATGGAGCGGCGTTATAACACGCACGGATCATTCTCTTATGTTATAGGGCGGCGATATAACCTTCCTGAATTGTTTCTGGGCGGCTGTAACGTGTTATGAAACGATTTTAGCCTCATTTTTATAAAAATTGAGGTGTNAATAATGTGTTTAAATTAAACTATAACACATTAATTTTGATAAATAACAAGTTAATATTGCGATAAAACACAGGTCTGTGTTATAGCTCAATATTGCGGTATAAAAAGGTTGTGTTATAACATAAGCCTGCGTTATAATACTGTGTAGTGGTGTTATAGGGCAGCGATATAACACATGGGAAATATTCCCCATGAGTTATAATGCATGGGGAATATTCCCTATGTGTTATACCGCAGGGTAGTGGTGTTATATGACGACAGTATAACACGTGGGGAATATTCCCTATGTGTTATAGTGTGGTGTAGTGTAGTTATATGGAGCGGCGTTATAACACGCACGGATCATTCTCCTATGTTATAGGGCAGCGATATAACCTTCCTGAATTGTTTCTGGGCGGCTGTAACGTGTTATGAAGCAATTTTAGCCTCATTTTTATAAAAATTGAGGTGCTATAGATGTGTTATTTAGTTTTTAATTTCATTGATCTTATTTAAATAATATATTTAATTAATAATATATACATTGTAGTTAGATACTAGATATGTTTCTTAATTTTAAAGTTAATTAATATAATTAATTGAGGTATATTTTTTATAAGTGTCATTTTCGTATTATTGATGTGTTATTGTAGTATATTGAGATGTTATTGAAATGAGTTTAGGTGTTAAATAGGTGGTATTCAAAAAGAAACATTAAATTAACAATCATAGCACAAAAGCATTTATAGAAACATTTATTTAACCAGTTAAATACCAATAAGTCATTGAATTAAATGAATCGCCGAAACATTTCATAAAATGATTACATTAAACTATCATCAAAATTAACGAATCATATGAAAATGTCAGAACTATTGCTGAATTACATTAACAAAATAATATTATAAATATGGATCACTTATTGAATCCATCAATAATCTTGTATATCATTGTGTTGGTTGAGTTGCATCATATTCTTGCAATAATGAAGTAATTAAAGTGGAATAAAAATCAAATGCTAATGCCACTAAATTAACTGATTGAGAAAATCTGGCATTTCAGTTAAATTTACCTCACAAGGAATATCAGGATGTTGGCTTGTTGATGTTTCTTACTCTTTTCCTACATGTAGTAGTTTAGGTTAGAGAACATCAATAAGGCATAGATTAAAATATTGTTGCTTATTGAATTATTTACTTTTTAGTCCTCATTTTTCTCCCAATACCCTTTCAACCTAGATGTAGAAACTCCTTTCGGCCTCATCAATGTTGGGTCATTCAAATTGAATTGAGTATTTGGTGTTTTTCTCTTTTTGGTTTTATTCTTTGTTTGAGTTGGTTTTCTAGCTAGTGCGTCATTAAGATCTCCAAACAGATGTTTAAATGATTCCCACAGAATCTGCTTGGTTTTTTTATTTCCTGTGTTTTATTAATGAGTTGGTATACAAACTTGTGGGCATGTAAGTGCAATAGTATACCATTTGCAGAACCAGTGCTGGTTTAGGATTCCTTCATATCTCCGTAACAAAATTATTATACATGTTCCTTTTAGCCTGAGCAGACCATCGCATTAACAAATATTTTTTGGAAATTTACTTTATTTGAGCCGCATTAAGCACATAAAGAGAGTGAGAACATAATATCCCCAACATTTCAAATTTTTACAACTGCAAGTGACCCCAGAAATGACTTTGTCAAGTTTCACGATCTAGTACTTGTTTGTCCTTGCGTATCCAAATACCATACATAATATTTTGAGTCCCTATCTGGAAAGCATTCAGTTGTAAGTCCACATAGCTCATCCAATAGCTCTTGCTGGAACTTTGAGTAGAGTTTTGTCGAATAAAAAATGACAGCTTGCCTTAAGATTGGGTTGTCTTTAACCATGGGCGTAGTGATCAATTGATCACTTTTGAAATCTTTGTCCTTCTCATTTCGGCGCCATGATTTCATTATATTTTCGAGACTAACAAAACAATCAACGAGAGAACTAGTGGGCTTTGCAACAACGTGATAAATATTATTGGTTGACTCACTCCTTTGTGTCGACAATATTCTCATTTTAAATATTTCTTTATTGAATGTCGTCGAACGTATATGTCTAATCTTGTACATATAATTTAACCACATATTGTTGTGTAGGTTCTTCTCAATCATTGTGGCCCATGTTGCTTCAAAATCCTCTTCAGAATCACACTTGCTCATGCATTTGTAGAAGAGAACGCTCACACTTTTGATACCAACAACACAATGAACTTTTAAAGGAAATTTCTTATATATATGTCATTGACATAATCTATGTCGTGTTTATGGAAGACTATCTTCAGTGGACCGCATCATCGCTTGATCCTGATTCGTGAAAATTGTCGTTGGATGTTTGTCACTCATTATTCAGATAAATGCTTTGAATAACCAAATGAAGGAATATATGGTCTCATCAGACAAAAAACCCACTCCAAAGAGGACTTTTGCCAATGGCGGTTCACGCCCACGAAAGGAGCGTAACATAAATTGTACTTATTTATTCTAAAGCTTGCATCAAATATTATTACATACCCAAAAAAATTATAATCAAGCCCGGATAACCCATCGCTCCTAATAAAGCTTCTAAGTCTTCCACACTCATTGGTTTCAAAATCCCAGGCAAACATGGTATCCTTTGCTTGCCTCTCCATGAACAACTTAATTAGAGAATTAGCATCTCCTTGTTCTATTCTTTCCCTCCTCTCTCTTTGAATAAACTTGTATGCATCTCTGTTTGCATTCAAGGTTCTTCACCCCCAACCTCTGTAGCCATAAAGTTATATGCATCTGTTGCTCTGATCTCTGATTTTTTCATTGATTTTAGCAAATCTGCATTTAACTCACTTATTTTTTTGCTGGAACGCGGAAGATGTTTATCACCACTTTCGGCAAGAGGGTGGTTACGACTTTCAATGAATTTCTTCACTATCCAATTTCCTTCAACATCAATGGCATATCTAACCATGGCTTGACATCCTGTCCTCATGTCAGCTTTTCTGAACTTTACAGTATCTGTCGGGTTTGACTCCTTCTGACCAGCCTTTCCACAAATAAAATCTTTGGTTTTAATCTTCTTAGATTTTGGCCAATAGCAATTATGGTCCGTTGATGCGCCCCTAGTGTGTGTTATTTTTCTGTGTATTTTATGTCAATTCAAATTCCCCTGAGACAGTGCCAAAAACTTAACCCGACCCGTAATTACGTAGTAATTTAGCTTTCAAAAGACGACCAATAACTTAACCCAATTTATATAAAGTAGTTAATGTACAAAATTGAAATGTTATAAAATATAACAAATAGTTCACACACTATGGGTTCTGCGCAAGTGCACGTATCGCTTCAAGTAATATAGGACTTTCTGATTAAGCCCCAAATATCGATCCCACAAGGACGCGAGGAAAGATGTTCTTAGTCAAATTCTAGTCTACTACTATTCTAAGATCTCCAAACATTCTCCACATTTTTCCACTCACACACCACTTTTTCTAAGATAAAAGCACTTTATTATAGTGTATGGACGAATTTCCCAAGAGATGTCTCAAACAACCTTCCAAAAAAGGTCCAAATATATTGAATCTTCTAGAAATTTGCCCAGGATCGCGTCCAAACCGTCTCGGGCGCTGTCGGCGCCGTTTTGGCGTCGTTTTCTGCACTCTGGTGTTGTTGGCACTGGTTCTGGCGTCGTTGACGCGCACCCTGCGTAGCTCCACCATTTTGCTTCATTTGGATCCGTTTTAGCTCTTTTTTGTCCCGTTTCAGTTGCGTTGCGTTCCTAACAGATAAACCTACAAAATAAGCATAAAAACAACCTTCCTTTAAAGTGTAATTTCATTCAAAAATGTGTAAGAAGTGTAAAAGGGATTAAGCATAGAAAGACATCGAAATGTGTCAGGACAGAATTTTCTTTCTTGCTCGTTTTTGCTCCAAATTGTACCATTTTTGCTTCTTTTTCTCCAAAACTCCATTTCTTGTCCCTGAAACCAAAAATATGCCAAATGCATTCCTTTAAACTATAATATCATTAAAAATCATTAAAATTGAGCATAAAATATATATGAAAAAGTAGTCATTTTTTAGGCTTATCAAAATCCCCCAAACTTAACTGTTACTTCTCCTCAAGTAACACATTTACTACATAAAAGTTATGACTAATGGTAGAGAGTTTGACTTCTAGATTTCTATAATTTAGTCTACTAAATATAATAGCACAACTTAAGAAAATTTTTTATCAACTTAAGTCAAAACTAAAAGTATAAGAACATTTAGTAGCCATGTCTAAGATTTCTGATTCTCTATTCATTTCAAGAAGAATTGCAATTTGTCATATTAAATTCACTTAGAATATCCATGTGAAAAATAACTTCATAAGAATTTTATTAGTAAGGATATTAATACACAAATACAAGTTTAAAAAAATGTAATAAAGCCTTCTTCCTCAAGTTGATTCAAGTGAAACCAATTTTTGATTAGCCATCTCCTCAAGCTTCTCCTCACATACTTTTCTTTTCTTTTTCTTTTTTTTCTTTTAGGATCATTTTTAATCCTTTATTTTTTTTTCTTTTTCTTCATGCAAGGATTACAATATCTGGATAGCCTTTAATAATTTTGAGCTTCACTATTCTCTTCTTAATGTTAAAAAGTTTTCACATTCCTTCACTTTATAAATTCATATTAGCTTTGAAGATTTTTCATAAAGCCTCATTCTTTTCTTCTTACATGAAACTTTAAGATTCTTAATACTTCAAAAATACAATTTTCTTTACTTTAAATAGAAAGAGCATAGTCTTATTCTTTTGTACCAAATATCTTAACTCTAGAATCAACTTTCATTATTGAAAACTTTTACTTAAGTCTACTATATATTTAGAAACACAAATATAGTTATCAAAAGTTAGTCTCTAATACCAAAGGTCATGTTAAATTAATTTTGTTAAAATATAGCTAATTGAGGATAAATAAAATTTTGTTTCAATCTTTTAAAGAAAATTTTCCTCCCCCCAAATTTAAATTTTTAAATATTTTGCAATCAATTCCGTAAAATGTAGCAGGAAAAAAAAGTGAAAGTTGAATCTACTAACTACTGCAACATACTATCAAATTCATATACATTCATAATCAATATAGAATGACTGCACGAGAAAGTAAATCTAGCCTAAAACATGTTTGCAATAATATTAAACTAAAAGGAAGTATACTCAATTTAAAATTTTATTTTTCTTCCTACCCCTAAACTTGATTTTTTAAAATGTATAGCATTTAGTACAAAATATATAAGTAGGAAGAAAAACAGTTCATAAATTATATCTACCACAAATGTCTATTAGAAACATCTATAATTGTTTATCAGGATAGAAAACATGTAGTAGAAAGTAAATCTAAAATAAGCATGCCAGAATGAAATTAAGTAAACAAAAGTCTAACTAACATAACAGGTATCAACATAGTAATATAAAAATGTTCTTCATGTCTTATATATTATTGTAACACAAACACATAAACAAGATAAATGAGGTCAATTCTTCCTCCATCTCATCTCATCTCACTAACTTACTTCCAATTTCTAACGGAATCACTACACAAATATATTGAGTACTTTCAAATGATTTTATAGATTTTAATCTCAAAGATAAGATTATCCTTGATACATTGGGTCGAGAACACCAACCTCAGGTGTTACCATATCCCATTAATTAAGTACCTTTAGTAATTATAAGGATAGTGTAAAATCATTCACATGTTACTCATTAAATAGATTAGCTACTCCTATCAAATGAAAACAAAGTTAGTGAAAGGAAGTAACAAAATTGAGATGCGATTTTCACTGATATATTCATAATGTCTCTTCTAAAACTCAAGTATGGGTAAGACCTGAGTTATAGTGGATTAGTCAATCCAACTACTATAAGAGAACATACAAGTGAAATNATAATTGTTTATCAGGATAGAAAACATGTAGTAGAAAGTAAATCTAAAATAAGCATGCCAGAATGAAATTAAGTAAACAAAAGTCTAACTAACATAACAGGTATCAACATAGTAATATAAAAATGTTCTTCATGTCTTATATATTATTGTAACACAAACACNCACACACCACTTTTTCTAAGATAAAAGCACTTTATTATAGTGTATGGACGAATTTCCCAAGAGATGTCTCAAACAACCTTCCAAAAAAGGTCCAAATATATTGAATCTTCTAGAAATTTGCCCAGGATCGCGTCCAAACCGTCTCGGGCGCTGTCGGCGCCGTTTTGGCGTCGTTTTCTGCACTCTGGTGTTGTTGGCACTGGTTCTGGCGTCGTTGACGCGCACCCTGCGTAGCTCCACCATTTTGCTTCATTTGGATCCGTTTTAGCTCTTTTTTGTCCCGTTTCAGTTGCGTTGCGTTCCTAACAGATAAACCTACAAAATAAGCATAAAAACAACCTTCCTTTAAAGTGTAATTTCATTCAAAAATGTGTAAGAAGTGTAAAAGGGATTAAGCATAGAAAGACATCGAAATGTGTCAGGACAGAATTTTCTTTCTTGCTCGTTTTTGCTCCAAATTGTACCATTTTTGCTTCTTTTTCTCCAAAACTCCATTTCTTGTCCCTGAAACCAAAAATATGCCAAATGCATTCCTTTAAACTATAATATCATTAAAAATCATTAAAATTGAGCATAAAATATATATGAAAAAGTAGTCATTTTTTAGGCTTATCAAAATCCCCCAAACTTAACTGTTACTTCTCCTCAAGTAACACATTTACTACATAAAAGTTATGACTAATGGTAGAGAGTTTGACTTCTAGATTTCTATAATTTAGTCTACTAAATATAATAGCACAACTTAAGAAAATTTTTTATCAACTTAAGTCAAAACTAAAAGTATAAGAACATTTAGTAGCCATGTCTAAGATTTCTGATTCTCTATTCATTTCAAGAAGAATTGCAATTTGTCATATTAAATTCACTTAGAATATCCATGTGAAAAATAACTTCATAAGAATTTTATTAGTAAGGATATTAATACACAAATACAAGTTTAAAAAAATGTAATAAAGCCTTCTTCCTCAAGTTGATTCAAGTGAAACCAATTTTTGATTAGCCATCTCCTCAAGCTTCTCCTCACATACTTTTCTTTTCTTTTTCTTTTTTTTCTTTTAGGATCATTTTTAATCCTTTATTTTTTTTTCTTTTTCTTCATGCAAGGATTACAATATCTGGATAGCCTTTAATAATTTTGAGCTTCACTATTCTCTTCTTAATGTTAAAAAGTTTTCACATTCCTTCACTTTATAAATTCATATTAGCTTTGAAGATTTTTCATAAAGCCTCATTCTTTTCTTCTTACATGAAACTTTAAGATTCTTAATACTTCAAAAATACAATTTTCTTTACTTTAAATAGAAAGAGCATAGTCTTATTCTTTTGTACCAAATATCTTAACTCTAGAATCAACTTTCATTATTGAAAACTTTTACTTAAGTCTACTATATATTTAGAAACACAAATATAGTTATCAAAAGTTAGCCTCTAATACCAAAGGTCATGTTAAATTAATTTTGTTAAAATATAGCTAATTGAGGATAAATAAAATTTTGTTTCAATCTTTTAAAGAAAATTTTCCTCCCCCCAAATTTAAATTTTTAAATATTTTGCAATCAATTCCGTAAAATGTAGCAGGAAAAAAAAGTGAAAGTTGAATCTACTAACTACTGCAACATACTATCAAATTCATATACATTCATAATCAATATAGAATGACTGCACGAGAAAGTAAATCTAGCCTAAAACATGTTTGCAATAATATTAAACTAAAAGGAAGTATACTCAATTTAAAATTTTATTTTTCTTCCTACCCCTAAACTTGATTTTTTAAAATGTATAGCATTTAGTACAAAATATATAAGTAGGAAGAAAAACAGTTCATAAATTATATCTACCACAAATGTCTATTAGAAACATCTATAATTGTTTATCAGGATAGAAAACATGTAGTAGAAAGTAAATCTAAAATAAGCATGCCAGAATGAAATTAAGTAAACAAAAGTCTAACTAACATAACAGGTATCAACATAGTAATATAAAAATGTTCTTCATGTCTTATATATTATTGTAACACAAACACATAAACAAGATAAATGAGGTCAATTCTTCCTCCATCTCATCTCATCTCACTAACTTACTTCCAATTTCTAACGGAATCACTACACAAATATATTGAGTACTTTCAAATGATTTTATAGATTTTAATCTCAAAGATAAGATTATCCTTGATACATTGGGTCGAGAACACCAACCTCAGGTGTTACCATATCCCATTAATTAAGTACCTCTAGTAATTATAAGGATAGTGTAAAATCATTCACATGTTACTCATTAAATAGATTAGCTACTCCTATCAAATGAAAACAAAGTTAGTGAAAGGAAGTAACAAAATTGAGATGGGATTTTCACTGATATATTCATAATGTCTCTTCTAAAACTCAAGTATGGGTAAGACCTGAGTTGTAGTGAATTAGTCAATCCAACTACTATAAGAGAACATACAAGTCTAACAATAATAAGTTAGGAAATCATTTCCCTCATGACACATAAAAAGCAAATCAAACACTAACAATCCAAACATCTATTAAACATCAATCAAACAAATCAATCCACACTATAACAAACACAATACAACACTAACAATCATAACTCTCAAGCACAATAAATCAAACCACACTGATAAATGTGGGTTGCCTCCCATAAAACGCTTTGTTTAACATCGTCAACTTGACAAATGATTCCACCTGGATCAAAATTTCATTTAAGTAATCCTTGATCAATCACCGAATCTTTTCCAGATCCAGAGATTCCTAGAAAGTCCTCAAATTTAAATTTTTCTTTCAGCTCTTCCTGTTTAGATTGATTCATATCCTTGTTCCTCATATTTCTCTCTAGATCCAATATTTTTCTAGTAATTTTCTCAATTTTCATATTAATATCATCTTTAAAATTTATAAGAAATGGATCCTTATATAATACTCCATGATCCCCCAAATTTTGGATCAGATTCTCTCTAGATAATTCAGATTCTGGATCAAATTCTTCTAAGTTACTCTCGTCTTTCAAGTTATCTTCTAAATTCTTCCCCTTGGTAATGAGTAAATGGTGGATGTGGTATTTCTATATATCTTTCTAACTCTTCAGAAATTTCTTTCATTGGTCTTTCAATATCCTTATCCTCATCTCTCAACTCAAAGTTCTTTTGAAACATATATTCATTTTAAGTTCATGAGAATTTTCAACAGATGGAATTAAAAGATTACTATTTTCGGTAACGTCAATCATTTTACACCTCTCCTGAAAATATATACAGTCTCTTTTAAACAACATTTTAGATTCATCATGAAAGTTCATCTCAATCTCATCTGTTAACTTTCAAATCTTTTTTGGAAATGGTCTTTACTTAGATAATCAATTTCATTCATCCAAAAACAATCATCATCTTTTCCCTCAGCTGGATATTTTATAGTCTTTAACACATCAAAAAGTGACTTCATGGTCATTAATATTCATAGTCAACTCTCCTTTTTGCACATCTATCATAGCTTGTCCAGTAACAAGAAAAGGTCTCCCTAAAATAATTGGATTTTCTTTATCTTCCTCCATATTTAATACAATAAAGTTCATAGGAAAGATAAATTTATTCACCTTAACAAACACATCTTTTATAACCCCTTTTGGATAAATGATAGATCGATCAATTAACTATAGGGTTACAGTAGTGGGAGAAATATCGGCTAAACCTAACCTTCTAAATATTGATAGAGGCATCACATTAATGCTCGATCCTAAATGGCATAAAGCTTTTTCACGTAATCTTTCCCCAAATACACAAGGAATTGTTAAGCTAGAAGGATCTTTAAATTTCTTAAGAAGCTTTTTGTGAAATATAGTGTTGCACTTCTCACTTAGTGCAACTGTCTCGTAATCTCCAAATTTCCTTTTCTTGTTTAATATCTTCTTCATAAATTTTGCATAACTTGACATATATTCTCAAGCTTCAGTGAAAAGAATATTTATCGTTAACTTCTTAATTATGTCCGTGAACTTTGAAAATTGTTTATCCAACTCATGTTGTCTAGGTCTTTGAGGAAATGGAGGCGGTGGTCTGTCGGCGTTATTTTGGGTTGGTTTGTGGGGTTGCCCGTAAGAAACTGTCGGTCGTCGGAATCGAAATCCCGTCGCCCGCTTCGGAAGGATGTTGAAGTATGAAATCAAACTGACCCCATAATTTTCATAGTTTAAAATGAAAGAGCACTGTACCTCAAATCCTGTATCTATCCCAAAGGATAAACACAAGACTTAAGGATGAGGCTCAATTAAATAAAGTAAGGAAAATATGACGTCCGTTTGGTCTGCAAAACCTTTGTATTTGCCGACAAGTTCCCCTATTTAATATAAAGGATTAAATAGGGTTTATATTAAGCTGGGTTCGGACATGCTTCCTATAAGGGCAAACCCCTATAGTTAATTACATCTTAAATGACCAAAGTCACTTAAGAAAACTCTTGATAAAAATCAAGAAATATTATCTTCAAGGAATTTCAAAGGGGAAGACTCTTCAACGAACTCTCGATAAAAATCAAGAAAAAATATCTTCAAGGAATTTCAAAGGGTAGGACTCTTCAACGAAATCGACACCTAAGAAGACTCTCGATAAAAATCAGGAAATACTATCTTCAAGGAGTTTCAAAGGGTAGGACTTTTCAATGAGATCGGACATAGAGGTGTGAAAGGGGATTGGTTCAAATTTAGAACATTTTATTGTAGAATCCAAAGGAGGAGGGTGAAAGGGGATTGGTTCAAATTTGGAACATTTTATTGTAGAATCCAAAGGAAGAAGAACTAAGGTGAAAGGGGATTGGTTCAAATTTGGAACATTTTATTGTAGAATCCAAAGGAAGAAGGACTAGAGAAAATCAAGAAATATTATCTTCAAGGAATTTCAAAGGGTAGGAATCTTCAACGAAATCGGACGTAGAGGTGTGGGAAAAATTATCTTCAAGGAATTTCAAAGGGTAGGACTCTTCAACGAAATTGGACGTAGAGGTTGAATGGGGATTGGTTCAAATTTGGAACATTTTATTATAGAATCCAAAGGAAGAAGAACTAGGGGATATCATGGATCTAGAGGAGAACCTCGGTGACTTCCCAGGCTATCCTAATGTTTGGCTTCAATTTTGAGGACAAATATTTAGATGTTTCATCTTGCCAATTTTATTAGTTAGGGCTTACATTCGTATGAAATGATCACACAAATAGCCTGGAAGATGTGAGGATTTAGGTCGTGACAAACGATAACCTCAAAATCCTAAGACAATGATCACACAAATAGCCTGGGAGAAATATTTAGGTGTTTTATCCTGCCAATTTTATTAGTTAAGGCTTACATTCGTGTGAAACTATCATCCTGTCAATTTCATTATTTAGGGCTTACATTCATGTGAAATTATCGCACAAATAGCCTGAATTGAGGATTTAGGTCGTGACGAACGACAACCTCGGAATCCTAAGACGAGTTAGGGCTTATATTGTACAACAGAGCTATACAAAGGCCTAAAGATGTTTTATTAGTTAGGGATTACATTTGTGTGAAATGATCACACAAATAGCCTGGAAGATGTGAGAGAGGTCGTGACAAACGACAACCTCGGAATCCTAAGACGAGTTAGGGCTTATATTGTATAACAGGTCGTGACCATTCGTGTGAAATGATCACACAAATAACCTGGAAAATGTGAGGATTTAGGTCGTGACAAACGACGAAATGATCACACAAATAGCCTGGAAGATGTGAGGGTTTAGGTTGTGACAAACGACAACCTTTTCGTGTGAAACGATCACACAAATAGCCTGGAAGATGTGAGGGTTTAGGTTGTGACAAACGAAAATCTCGAAGTCCTAAGACGAGTTAGGGCTTATATTGTATAGCAGGGTTATGCAAAGGCCTAAAGATAAGCTAAGGATTTACGTTGCATAAGCAAACAACCTCGAAGTCCTATGGTTTTGTTGTTTAAGTCTAATGAAGGAAGATTGATTTAGCTGAGGAAGACAGTTTTTTTTGCTGTTGAAGATGGCCGTGCTGCCCACCATACTAGCTCCAAGCTCCTGCCGCGACGAGTTTGAATTATCTATTGTGTCAAGTTATAATATCAATTCAGGTGGCCCTATGGTTGAAGTTCTTTAAATTTTATGAGGGCATATTAAAGTTGACGAGAGCGACACCGGTTAGGATCCTACGGTTCCCTCGTTCCGGCATCACTATTTTCTATTGGATTCACTTGGTCCAAATGAACTTACTAAATTCAACTTAATGAATTCCATAATTTCATTTAAACCGTGGGAAGCCTCGTTAGCAACCGTAGGTTACCTCCTCCGAGGGATTCCCGATCATCCGACAGAGACATCTTAATTTAGTTGAAGTTGTGGTTTTGTATGATGTTTGTGATTAAATCTTGAGTTATTTTATACTTTGAATGTTGTGGCGGTGAATTTTATCTTGGATGGTTTTAGTCCTGGTTTTGGGTATGGTTATGATTATGATTAACATGCAAGTTTATGTTATTTTCATGCACGTAGGTAAATGCAAGCATAAAACATGCAAGGAAAAGATAGAAGAAAGACGGTACTATAAAATGTGTAAGCGTACCTGGCGAGTCTTCNTTAGGGCTTACATTCGTATGAAATGATCACACGAATAGCCTGAAAGATGTGAGGATTTAGGTCGTGACAAACGACAACTNGACCGCCATCACCCAAATCCCATGGTGTTGGTCCAATTGTTTCAAGGCAGGTAACCCCAGAAGAAACATATAAAACAAGAAGAGATGATTTTGTACGAGTAATTGAGCTACTTTAAGCTCAACAATAAATAAGTTTAAGTTTATAAGAGTCTATGTTTACTATGAATAAACAAATGACTAATGTTGAAGAGTCATTGTCCACACTAACAGTTATGGTTAAAAGATTATAAGAAACCAAAATTGATAAAGAGCAAGTAAGTCGCCGAAAGAGTAAGTCCACCGATTGGAAAAGGAAGAGGAGCAGAATTAGTGAGAATTTACCTATACATATCGAACATACAGAAGAGCTCAGAGCCCAAGAGACAATAAGTGATGAACGAGATGTTGTTGTTACTCAGGAGGAGACATCAGAGAAAGAGCTCGCTGAAGTTGTTACTCAGGACCTTTTTGGGTCTTTGTCACATACGGTAAATATCTCATTCTCTTCCCTTCAATATCTCATTCTTTCTAGTATACTTGATACTTTTAAAAATATTTGTTTTTTTTAAGGTTTGTCTTGCTGTAGATATTGAAGCCCAAGAGGGTCAAGATCAAATAAATTATGCATAAGACATTGTTATAACAGGGGACGAGACACTACCGGAAGACCCTGAACAAGTCGAACAACAAATCATGTTCTTGATATTGTGTCATTTACGATAAATAGCTCATTTTATATAGTTCCCCGTTATTTTATGATAATATGCTTCAAAACTTTTGTTCTTTTGTAGAATTCTTTTGCTGCACCAGTTATAGATACAGAAGACCCAAAGGACCAACAATCGGAAATAAATTTAAAACTACCATTGTGTAAAGATCCTCATGTAGTAATGGTGACAGATGTATTGTCATTTTAGGCAGAGGCAACTCTGTGTCAAGCCAAAGAAAATCTACGAGATACTTGTGAACATATTGCAATGACGCCGTTGGTTTAGGTACCTCTATAGTCATCAAGGGACTGCAAGGCAACTTGATAGTCATCACCAACCAGAGCACCAGTTCCTATGTTAAGATCCATGCGATAGTAGTACAAAAAAATTACCCTTTTACCTTTTAACTCATCTTCAATTTTTTAGTTAGAGTTTATAATTATATATATTTTTTTATTTTGTAGCCTCGTACTGCGCCATCTTACATAGATTATNTGTTTTCAACTTTATAACTATTAATTTTTATTATCAGATATTTTAATATACGATTTACTATGTTAAGAACTAACTATTTTAATTATATTGATAATATATTGCTTTTATTTTGAAAATATCAGGTTATATTGCCATATAACATGACATGAGTTTTGATAAATAATGCGTTAATATAGCATATAACACTTGAATTTTGATAAATAATGTGTCAATAATACAATATAACACTTGAATTTTGGTAAATAATACGTCAATAATTTGGCATAACACTTGTATTTTGAAAATAAAGCGTCAATATTGTCATATAAAATGATTTTAAAAATAATGTGTTTAAATTAAACTATAACACATTAATTTTGATAAATAACAAGTTAATATTGCGATAAAACACAGGTCTGTGTTATAGCTCAATATTGCGGTATAAAAAGGTTGTGTTATAACATAAGCCTGCGTTATAATACTGTGTAGTGGTGTTATAGGGCAGCGATATAACACATGGGAAATATTCCCCATGAGTTATAATGCATGGGGAATATTCCCTATGTGTTATACCGCAGGGTAGTGGTGTTATATGACGACAGTATAACACGTGGGGAATATTCCCTATGTGTTATAGTGTGGTGTAGTGTAGTTATATGGAGCGGCGTTATAACACGCACGGATCATTCTCCTATGTTATAGGGCAGCGATATAACCTTCCTGAATTGTTTCTGGGCGGCTGTAACGTGTTATGAAGCAATTTTAGCCTCATTTTTATAAAAATTGAGGTGCTATAGATGTGTTATTTAGTTTTTAATTTCATTGATCTTATTTAAATAATATATTTAATTAATAATATATACATTGTAGTTAGATACTAGATATGTTTCTTAATTTTAAAGTTAATTAATATAATTAATTGAGGTATATTTTTTATAAGTGTCATTTTCGTATTATTGATGTGTTATTGTAGTATATTGAGATGTTATTGAAATGAGTTTAGGTGTTAAATAGGTGGTATTCAAAAAGAAACATTAAATTAACAATCATAGCACAAAAGCATTTATAGAAACATTTATTTAACCAGTTAAATACCAATAAGTCATTGAATTAAATGAATCGCCGAAACATTTCATAAAATGATTACATTAAACTATCATCAAAATTAACGAATCATATGAAAATGTCAGAACTATTGCTGAATTACATTAACAAAATAATATTATAAATATGGATCACTTATTGAATCCATCAATAATCTTGTATATCATTGTGTTGGTTGAGTTGCATCATATTCTTGCAATAATGAAGTAATTAAAGTGGAATAAAAATCAAATGCTAATGCCACTAAATTAACTGATTGAGAAAATCTGGCATTTCAGTTAAATTTACCTCACAAGGAATATCAGGATGTTGGCTTGTTGATGTTTCTTACTCTTTTCCTACATGTAGTAGTTTAGGTTAGAGAACATCAATAAGGCATAGATTAAAATATTGTTGCTTATTGAATTATTTACTTTTTAGTCCTCATTTTTCTCCCAATACCCTTTCAACCTAGATGTAGAAACTCCTTTCGGCCTCATCAATGTTGGGTCATTCAAATTGAATTGAGTATTTGGTGTTTTTCTCTTTTTGGTTTTATTCTTTGTTTGAGTTGGTTTTCTAGCTAGTGCGTCATTAAGATCTCCAAACAGATGTTTAAATGATTCCCACAGAATCTGCTTGGTTTTTTTATTTCCTGTGTTTTATTAATGAGTTGGTATACAAACTTGTGGGCATGTAAGTGCAATAGTATACCATTTGCAGAACCAGTGCTGGTTTAGGATTCCTTCATATCTCCGTAACAAAATTATTATACATGTTCCTTTTAGCCTGAGCAGACCATCGCATTAACAAATATTTTTTGGAAATTTACTTTCTTTGAGCCGCATTAAGCACATAAAGAGAGTGAGAACATAATATCCCCAACATTTCAAATTTTTACAACTGCAAGTGACCCCAGAAATGACTTTGTCAAGTTTCACAATCTAGTACTTGTTTGTCCTTGCGTATCCAAATATCATACATAATATTTTGAGTCACTATCTGGAAAGCATTCAGTTGTAAGTCCACATAGCTCATCCAATAGCTCTTGCTGGAACTTTGAGTAGAGTTTTGTCGAATAAAAAATGACAGCTTGCCTCAAGATTGGGTTGTCTTTAACCACGGGCATAATGATCAATTGATCACTTTTGAAATCTTTGTCCTTCTCATTTCGGCGCCATGATTTCATTATATTTTCGAGACTAACAAAACAATCAACGAGAGAACTAGTGGGCTTTGCAACAACGTGATAAATATTATTGGTTGACTCACTCCTTTGTGTAGACAATATTCTCATTTTAAATATTTCTTTATTGAATGTCGCCGAACATATATGTCTGNAACATAATATCCCCAACATTTCAAATTTTTACAACTGCAAGTGACCCCAGAAATGACTTTGTCAAGTTTCACGATCTAGTACTTGTTTGTCCTTGCGTATCCAAATACCATACATAATATTTTGAGTCCCTATCTGGAAAGCATTCAGTTGTAAGTCCACATAGCTCATCCAATAGCTCTTGCTGGAACTTTGAGTAGAGTTTTGTCGAATAAAAAATGACAGCTTGCCTTAAGATTGGGTTGTCTTTAACCATGGGCGTAGTGATCAATTGATCACTTTTGAAATCTTTGTCCTTCTCATTTCGGCGCCATGATTTCATTATATTTT
This sequence comes from Phalaenopsis hybrid cultivar, assembly GCA_002079205.1. Lineage (NCBI taxonomy): Eukaryota > Viridiplantae > Streptophyta > Magnoliopsida > Asparagales > Orchidaceae > Phalaenopsis > Phalaenopsis hybrid cultivar. The sequence continues at coordinate 53,443 of JXCR01122325.1, read as the reverse complement.
CGAGACTAACAAAACAATCAACGAGAGAACTAGTGGGCTTTGCAACAACGTGATAAATATTATTGGTTGACTCACTCCTTTGTGTCGACAATATTCTCATTTTAAATATTTCTTTATTGAATGTCGTCGAACGTATATGTCTAATCTTGTACATATAATTTAACCACATATTGTTGTGTAGGTTCTTCTCAATCATTGTGGCCCATGTTGCTTCAAAATCCTCTTCAGAATCACACTTGCTCATGCATTTGTAGAAGAGAACGCTCACACTTTTGATACCAACAACACAATGAACTTTTAAAGGAAATTTCTTATATATATGTCATTGACATAATCTATGTCGTGTTTATGGAAGACTATCTTCAGTGGACCGCATCATCGCTTGATCCTGATTCGTGAAAATTGTCGTTGGATGTTTGTCACTCATTATTCAGATAAATGCTTTGAANGATCTTGTACATATAATTTAACCACATATTGTTGTGTAGGTTCTTCTCAATCATTGTGGCCCATGTTGCTTCGAAATCCTCTTCAGAATCACACTTGCTCATGCATTTATAGAAGATAACGCTCACACTTTTGATACCAACAACACAATGAACTTTTAAAGGAAATTTCTTATATATATGCCATTGACATAATCTCTGTCGTGTTTATGGAAGACTATCTTCAGTGGACCGCGTCATCGCTTGATCCTGATTCGTGAAAATTGTTGTTGGATGTTTGTCACTCATTATTCGGATAAATGCTTTGATTAACCAAATGAAGGAATATATGGTCTCATCAGACAAAAAACCCACTCCAAAGAGGACTTTTGCCAATGGCGGTTCACGCCCACGAAAGGAGCGTAACATAAATTGTACTTATTTATTCTAAAGCTTGCATCAAATATTATTACATACCCAAAAAAATTATAATCAAGCCCGGATAACCCATCGCTCCTAATAAAGCTTCTAAGTCTTCCACACTCATTGGTTTCAAAATCCCAGGCAAACATGGTATCCTTTGCTTGCCTCTCCATGAACAACTTAATTAGAGAATTAGCATCTCCTTGTTCTATTCTTTCCCTCCTCTCTCTTTGAATAAACTTGTATGCATCTCTGTTTGCATTCAAGGTTCTTCACCCCCAACCTCTGTAGCCATAAAGTTATATGCATCTGTTGCTCTGATCTCTGATTTTTTCATTGATTTTAGCAAATCTGCATTTAACTCACTTATTTTTTTGCTGGAACGCGGAAGATGTTTATCACCACTTTCGGCAAGAGGGTGGTTACGACTTTCAATGAATTTCTTCACTATCCAATTTCCTTCAACATCAATGGCATATCTAACCATGGCTTGACATCCTGTCCTCATGTCAGCTTTTCTGAACTTCACAGTATCTGTCGGGGTTGACTCCTTCTGGCCAGCCTTTCCACAAATAAAATCTTTGGTTTTAATCTTCTTAGATTTTGGCCAATAGCAATTATGGTCCGTTGATGTGCCCCTAGTGTGTGTTATTTTTCTGTGTATTTTATGTCAATTCAAATTCCCCTGAGATNCCTTTCCACAAATAAAATCTTTGGTTTTAATCTTCTTAGATTTTGGCCAATAGCAATTATGGTCCGTTGATGCGCCCCTAGTGTGTGTTATTTTTCTGTGTATTTTATGTCAATTCAAATTCCCCTGAGACAGTGCCAAAAACTTAACCCGACCCGTAATTACGTAGTAATTTAGCTTTCAAAAGACGACCAATAACTTAACCCAATTTATATAAAGTAG
>JXCR01122325.1:35676-46877 GCA_002079205.1 Phalaenopsis hybrid cultivar | reverse complement strand
TAGGAGCTCAGGGAACCCAGAGGAATCCATCACAGCAATTTAATGCAAATGTGCTTGGATTTGGCAAAGATATCTTAAGCATGTGCATTTTTGGAAATAAGATCCCTTAATTTGGGGGACCTTTGGTCCATGGCTTGATTTAGGTGATTTCATGGTGTTTGTACTGGTCACTAGGTCCAACTAATGACTGTGGTGGAGTTAATTTGGTGGCTTTAAGGTGGTTAGGTCACATTTAGTGCATGGGTCCAAGTGGGTGCAAATGACCAAAACTTGGGTTTTGGGCTAGGTTAGCCCTGTCAATTGGCTCAATTGATTGTTACATTTGGTGGAGATGATCACAAGGAACAACTTTGGTGAAGAACGGAAAGGGTTTTGAGCCCAATTGAAAGGTCAATTTGAAGAAATTTTGAACTTTAATCAATTTGGTCTTGTTGGGCTAGGCTTGGGTCTAGCTTGGGATAGTCTTGGGCTAGGTCCAAATTGGTTGTTATAAATGGTCAATAGGGACCTCATGAAGAGTTTTGAATATGAATTGGATGCCAATTTGGAGGTTAAGACAATCAATTGGGTGAAATTTGGAGACTTGGCCAATTTGGGGCTAAATTTGGGAGTTTTGGATTTAGGCCAAAATCAAATGGATTTAAAACTTCACCAAGGTCAATTGATGGTTTATTTTGATTTATAGGAATGTCATAAAGATTTTGCAACATTAATTGAGGCCAATTGACTAGGCTATGAGTTCAATTGAGTGAGATTAAGTCATATGGTCAAAATTGGGGTTTTGACCCAAATTAAAATTAGGCTCAAATCATGGACCCATTGAGCTTGGATTTGGTTTAGTTTGGTCATATCAAAAGTGAATATGAGTTTAGGATTAGAATTNGCAACATTAATTGAGGCCAATTGACTAGGCTATGGGTTCAATTGAGTGAGATTAAGTCATATGGTCAAAATTAGGGTTTTGACCCAAATTAAAATTGGGCTCAAATCGTGGACCCATTGAGCTTGGATTTGGTTTAGTTTGGTCATATCAAAAGCAAATATGAATTTAGGATTAGAATTAGGGTCAATTAAGATCAAATTGATGAACATTTAAGATGGATTTGGGGAAATTTGGATCTTTAAAGGGCAATTTAAGGATTTTGGTTAAAGATGGTCAAATTGGCCAAATTGGGTCATGTGGTAGTTGAGATAAATGAAATTGGGAATATTTGGGATTTATTGAAATTTTTTGAGAATTTTTGGAATTTTTGGGTTTTTTAGCTATGGAGGGGTATGTTGGTAATTTGGANTGGCCAAATTGGGTCATGTGGTAGTTGAGATAAATGAAATTGGGAATATTTGGGATTTATTGAAATTTTTTGAGAATTTTTGGAATTTTTGGGTTTTTTAGCTATGGAGGGGTATGTTGGTAATTTGGAAGTGTTTTAGGGGTAAAAGGCCAAGATGAGTATTTTGGTAGATTTGAGGTACCAAACATCACCAATAAGCTATGGACCAATGGAAACCCCATTTTGGGTCCTCTATATAGTGGTCTTAGCTAAACTATAGCCCTAGGGCTAGTAGGTTTAGGGGATCATCTACTTGAGTATCCCAAAAGATCAAGGGATCTAGACTAGAAGTTTGAGTTCAGGGTTGTGAGTGAATGTGGGTGTGNAAACCATAGCCCTAGGGCTAGTAGGTTTAGGGGACCATCTACATGAGTATCCCAAAAGATTAAGGGATCTAGACTAGAAGTTTGAGTTCAAGGTTGTGAGTGAATGTGGGTGTGGATGAGTGTAGTGAATGCGTTAGCTCCAGACCAACACCCGGGGTCAACCCCTAGGTTCAGCAATCCTAAGGGTGACTCATCTTGAGTTTCCTCACAGTGACCCCACCTACTAAGTATTTAGAGGTTGAGAGCAATATGTGGAACTCCAAGTTGAATAAAGAAGAAGGTAGAATTTCTAATGGTGAGGGTTCCAAGTCTAGTTTTCTAGGAATAATCAAAAGGAAAAGTCCTATGGCTAGACCCTAGGCTATTAAAGAGGAGGAACTAAATCTTAACCAAAATTGAGGTCAACATGGTCTTTCAAAATTGATTTTAGTTGGAGATATTAGTTTTTCCAGATCCTTATAAACATGTTCTTCGGGTCTTTTAATTTTTTTTGTTTATCTCACAACTCCTTTCTCTTTTCTAACCACATCCTTTATCTCTCTTTCACTTCTTAATTGGACAGCTTTTATTTGTTCATTATTGTTCTCTTTAGGGCTGATCTCAGTGTTACTAGGAATTGTTCCTTGGGGTCTATTGCTAAGTGAATTAGCAATTTGTCCAAGTTGATTCTCTATGTTTCTAATTTCAGCATTTTGATTTTACAACTGGTTTCCTATTTGCAATACCACTTCTTTTATAGACATATTCTTATCCTCAAATTGATGATCATAGTTAGAGTATGGTGGATATGAAGGTTTATACTTTTTGTTCCCCTGATTATTCCAACTTCCATTAGAATTTGCATGATTATTTTCCCATTGCTGGTTTCCACCCCAAGTAGTGTAGTTCCAATCAACATTAGGATGGTTCTTCCAACCATGGTTGTAAAAGTTAGAATACGAGTTATTTATGGTATTTAAAGTTTTATATGATTAATTAATTACAATCATATGCCCTAATAAACTTTCCTCACTTATTGGAGTAAATTGAGGCTGGTTCATTCCAAATTAGTTCAACTTCCTTGATATTGCAGCAACTTGAGATGCAAGAATTGCAATCGCATATGTATCATGAACATTGGTGTCAGCACTATTTTGGTTAAGGAGTTGCCGGTAAGAAGTCATCGGTCATCGGAATCGAAATCCCGTCACCCGCTTCGGAAGGACGTTATAATTTAAATATATATATAATTTTTTGAAAAAATATGAAATAAAATTGACCCCATATTTTTCATAGTTTAAATGAAAGAGCGATGTACTTCAAACCCTATATTTATCCCGAAGGATAAACACAAGACTTGAGGGTGAGGCTCGATCAAATAAACTAAGAAATGTATGATGTCTGTTTGGTCTGCGAAACCATTTTATTTGCCGACATTTTCCCCTATTTAATATGAAAAATTAATTGGGTTTTATATTAAGCTGGGTTCAGACAAGCTTCCTATAAGGGCAAACCCCTATAGTTAATTACATCTTAAATAACCGAAGTCACCTAAGAAAACTCTCGATAAAAATCAGGAAATATTATCTTCAAAGAGTTTAAAAGGATAGGACTTTTCAATGATATCAGACAAAGAGGTGTGAAATGAGATTGGCTCAAATTTGGAAAATTTTGTTTTAATCCAAAGGAAGAAGAACTAGGGGATGTCATGGATCTAGAGGAGAACCTCGGTGACTTCCCGATTTATCCTATTGTTTGGTTTCAATTTTGAGGAGAAATATTTAGGTGTTTCATCCTGCAAATTTTATTTGTTATGACTCACATTCCTGTTAGACGATCACACAAGTAGCTTGGAAGATGTGAGGGTTTAGGTTGTGACAAACGACAACCTCAGAATCCTAAGACGAGTTAGGGCTTATAGTGTACGACATTATTGTACAAAGACCTAAAGATGAGGTGAGAATTTATGTTGCATAAGCAAACAACCTCGAAATCCTATGGCTTGGTTGTTTAATTTTAAGGAAGGAAGTTGGTTTAGCTGATGTAGACGTGTTTTATTGTTGAAGATGACCGCGTTGCCCACAATGCTAGCTCTAAGCTCCTTGCCGTGACGAGTTTAAGTTTTTNGGCTTGGTTGTTTAATTTTAAGGAAGGAAGTTGGTTTAGCTGATGTAGACGTGTTTTATTGTTGAAGATGACTGTGTTGCCCACAATGCTAGCTCTAAGTTCCTTGTCGTGACGAGTTTAAGTTTTTTAGGGTGTCCAATTATGATGTCAAATCAGGTGGTCTTATGGTTGTAGTTCTGTAAATTTTATGGTGGATGTTATTTTTACCTAGGTCACTACTAAGTCCTTAAGGTTTTGGTGGATATCTTAGTTATTTTTAAAAGAGATTAAAATTTTAAGTGATGATGATTCATTTTTTAAAACTTTTGAAAATCATTCGAACCTCAAATAGGGGCATTAAATTAGTGAGTTATTAACACCCAAAACTATACCCCTAAGTTTAGGATCATTTGGTTGATTATACTTCCAAATTTTAATATTTTTAAAGAAANTAGGGGCATTAAATTAGTGAGTTATTAACACCCAAAACTATACCCCTAAGTTTAGGATCATTTGGTTGATTAGACTTCCAAATTTTAATATTTTTAAGGAAATTACAAATTTATCCTTTAATTAACAAAAGTGAGATTGGTTTCTACCAATTAATCCCCTTGTATTTCAATCATCCAAAAAAGTTAGTTAAAATCAAAGGTTACCCTTTTCCCTCTTTGAGTTAAGCCTAAATGTTTAATTAAGGCAAAATTTTCAAAATTACATTTTTGCCCCTAAGGCTCTATCACTTCATAATTTATTAAATTTAATTCAAATGATTTTGGAATTTTCATCCCACCTCACTTATGGGTCAATCAAAACATCAGAGGAGAAAATATGATTTTTCAAAACTTAATTTAATTTACATAATTATTTTTATGAAAAAAAGGGTTTTTTAAAGAAAATTCCNTTTAATTCAAATGATTTTGGAATTTTCATCCCACCTCACTTATGGGTCAATCAAAACATCAGAGGAGAAAATGTGATTTTTCAAAACTTAATTTAATTTACATAATTATTTTTATGAAAAAAAGAGTTTTTTAAAGAAAATTCTATAACTTGACCAAGGCAAAGCCTAATCCCTTAAAATTTTTACTGGAGGTAGACTTGGATCAGAGAACCATTTGGAACAAATTTCATGATTTATTGAGATTTTTGTGAATTATTAGAACTATTTTAAGTTCTGGAGTATTTATTAATTATAAAATATTTTGAGTGTGGAAAATTAAGTTTTATATTTTTGAAAAATCTCCATAAGGTCAGTGAAACTAGAGAAGCAAATTTTACATTTTTCTAATTTTTCTTTGATTTATTGGAATTATTTTGGTGAAAATCCATTTTTAGCCTTTAAAAATTAANAAAATTTTTACTGGAGGTAGACTTGGATCAGAGAACCATTTGGAACAAATTTCATGATTTATTGAGATTTTTATGAATTATTAGAACTATTTTAAGTTCTGGAGTATTTATTAATTATAAAATATTTTAAGTGTGAAAAATTAAGTTTTATATTTTTGAAAAATCTCCCTAAGGTCAGAGAAACTAGATAAGCAAATTTTACATTTTTCTGATTTTTCTTTGATTTATTGGAATTATTTTGGTGAAAATCCATTTTTAGCCTTTAAAAATTGTTTTAAGCTTTAAAATTCAATATATTCACTTAGAAAATTAAGAAAAATATTACAATTGTTCCTAAGTGCTTAGGAAACAATTTAGAACATTTTCATAAATTTTATTATTTTTGTTATTTTTATCATTTTTAATTATCTAAAATATTTAAGAATAGACTAAAAATGAAGTTAATTTTAAACACCATTTTATTTTTAGAAAATTCATCTGATCACAGAGAACTCCAAAAACTCATTTTTATAATTTTTTAAGTTATATTTTGATTATTAAAAATCATTTGTGTCAAAAATGTCATTTAACTTAGAAAATCAATTTGAGTTATTAAATGAGCTCCAAATATTTTGAAATTTTTATGGGGAGTTCTTTGAACTTTGAATCTTAGTGGAGATTAAAAATCAAAGTCATTTAGATGTTTGTGTTACCCAAAATTAATTTTCTTTTTGTTTTAGGTTGGTGGAAATTAGGTGCATTCTTAATGACTTAATCCATGAAATATTTTCCAAAAGGTGCTCTGGTCATAGCAAACCTTCCAAAATTTTCTTTGATTTTTTTAAGCAACATGCTAATTATTATGATTAATTTATGCAAATAATAGACAAAATTGAAAATTATGGATCTCTGTCTAGAGATCTCCTCTGACTTTGAAAAAATTAGAGAATGTTCTCTAAGACAGACAACAACATGCTAAAATTTCAAGTCATGGTGAAATGTCTACATGCATGAAGAACTAAAAGACTCAAAACCATATTTAATTAATTAAAAATAAAATATGCATCAAACAAACTTCAAACCATTTTCATATTGTTCTCCTTTGTTCACTGAGTACTAGGGTATTTTTATTTTATTTTTATGATTTTTCTACATCAAGATATGAATTTTTGAAGTTAAGAAGTATTTTCTGAATTATTTAAATCCCTATTTATCTATTTAAATGTGCGGTGCCATGTCAACCTACGGCGGCTTCAAAGCTCCATGCGGCGCGCTCTTATTTAACGTCGCCATCCACCTCAGCGGTGACTAGGCCCGCGGTTCGCGTAAGGAAGCATTGTCCGGCTTGATCTCATTCGTTGATGAGATAAACACACGATCAGACGGCTCTCCATCATCGTCCCCATTGGCCTAGCTTGAGAACCGTCCATCTTCAAGGCTTGATATCTCCCTCATTTCTCAACCAAATTGAATGAATTTTTTTTTAAAATGCTCGTCTAGACTAGAAGAACATATTTATACGTTAAGATGTCATGAAATTAAGCTTAATCAAATGGAGAATCGAAATAGGCTTGGTAAGAGACGGAGTTCAATACCTTTGCTCTGAGAAGGGAAGCTTCAATCAGAGGTGCTCGACACATTTGTTGGAGTTCAAAGAGGCTAGGGATTGAGCCTCTTGCTGTGGTAAAAGGTCTAGGTATGAATTTGACCAAGCTCGATTTCAGGTGTTGGACTAGAGCTATGCTAGGGTCTTTGTGGAAGGGGGATTTGATGGGGCTTCTTCTTCTTTCCCTGTGGTGAAGGTATGGGTAAGTTTAATTTGAGTTTGTTGGACTGTGGAGGTGTATTGAGCTCTGTCCTGGTTTTAGGCAGAAGTTTGAGCTCAAAATTGAGCTTCCACAGTGGGAATCAGTGGGGGAAAGTGGTTGGCTTGAGCTGAGGAGGTCTCAAAGAGTCTCTGTGAGCAATTTGGAGGGCTCTCTCTGAGAAAATTTCAACTCTACCTCTAAGGCCGTGGAGGAGAGCTTTTATAAAAATTGGTTTAAGGGCGGCTGTCATGGCCAATTAGGGGGTGCGATGTGATGCTTAGGTGGAGGGCATAGAGGCTCTAACATTTGATTTGGATGAGGTGGCCTCTACGTTTGAAATGAGTTTGATTCCATGGGGGTGGCTCACAATTTTGGTGTTTTCCGGCCACTAGGCTAGCCGGCCATGCCAGGGGAGGTAGCTAGGTGGTCAGGTGAGCCAGGGGAATATGTCAAAGCAATTAAATGAGTTGAGGTTTAGTTTTGGCAAAAGTATCCAAGGCTTAAGCAAATATGGAATCAAAATCTCTTGATTTAGGGGACCTTTGGTCCATGTCTTAGCTTAGGTGGTTTTATGGGGTTTAGCTTGGTCACTAAGGTCCAACTAATGGCTGTGGAGTCATTAATTTGGTGACTTTGGGGTGGTTAGGCTAATTTTAGTGCATGGGTCCAATGTGGGTTCAAATGACCAAAACATGAGTTTGGGCTAGGTTAGCCATGTCAATTGACCCAATTGATGGATGCATTTGATGTAGATGATTGTAATGAACATTTTTTGTGAAGGATTGAAAGAATTTTGAGTTCAATTGGAGGGTCAATTTGAAGGATTTTGGATTTTTGGTCATTTCTGACATGGGGCTAGACTTGGGTCTAGATTTGTCTAGCCTTAGGCTAAGTCCAAATTGATTGTTGAGAATGGTCAATAGGAATGCCATGAAAAGTTTTCAACATGAACTGGGTGCCAATTATGGGGCAAAAGCATTCAATTTGGTGAAATGTAGAGGCATAGCCAATTTGCGGCAAAATTTGGGGCTTTTGGACTTTAGTCAAAATTAAATGAAATTGAGGCTTCACCAAGGCCAATTGAAGTCAAGTTTGATGTTTAGGAACGTTATGAAGAGTTTTCAACATGAATTGTGGCAAATTGAGTGGACTATGAGTTTAATTGGGTGAGATTAGGTCATGTGGCCAAAATTAGGGCTTTTGATTTGGATCAAAATTGGGCTCAATGCATGGGCTAATTGAGCTTGGATTTGGTTTAGATTGGTTATATTAAAGGTGAATTTGAGTTTATAATTAAAATTCGGGGAAATGTGGATCAATTTGATGGACATTTGAGGTGGATTTGAGGAGATTGGGCATTTAAAGGCAATTTTAGGGGTTTTGGTCAAAATGGTCTAAATGGCCAAATTAGGTAATGTGGTAGTTGAGAAAAGTGAAATTAGGAATATTTGGAGTATTTTAGGAATTTTTGGGATTTTTTTTGAATTTTGGACTAAGGAGGGATGTTTTGGTAATTTGGCAATTTTTATGGTAATTTTGGGTAATTTAGGTATTTTCAAAATTCTTGAAATGATTTTTGAATAGATTTGGGTATTTTGGATAAATTTGAGAATTTTGGCCAAATTTAGGGCCTCAAGAGTATCTAGGTAATCTGGGGGAGTTTAGGGGCAAAAGGCTAAGTTGGACATTTTAGTAGAGTTGGGGTGCCAACCACCATAAATAAGTCATGGACCAATGGAAACCCCATTTTAGGTCCTCTATGTACTGGTCTTAGCTAAACCCTAGCCTAGAGCCAGTGGGTTTAGGGGACCATCTACATGAGTCTCCCAAAGGATCAAGGGATCAAGGTCAAGAAATTTTGGGTTTGCATTTGTGAGTGATTGTGAGTGAGGTGATTGATGGTGAGTGCCTTAGCTCTAGACCAACACCCAGGACCAACCCTAAGGTCCAACAGTCGTATAGGAACTCTTCTTGAGCTCCCCCATAGTGACCCCACCTACTAAGTGCTAGAGGTTAGGACCAATATGTAGTTATTCAAGTTGAGTAAAGAGGAGTTTAGAATTTCTAATGGTGAGGGTTCCTTTTCTAGTTTTCTAGAAATAGTCAACAAAAAGTCCTATGGCTAGACCTTAGGCTACTAAAAAGGAAAACTAGACCTCAACCAAAAATGAGGTCAACAACTGGATACATTTTTAGGATTTAACCTTGTAGAGGACCATTAAAATTCATTTGTAGTCATTTCTTCAATTAACACATATGTTTTATTAAATGGTTTTGACATTAATGATCCTCCAGCGGCAGCGTCAATTGTAAACCTATTAGATTCTACTAATTCATTATAAAAAATTTGAATGATTAACCAATCGAGCAGAGCTTAGTGTGGACACTTTCTTAGGAGTTCCTTAAAACTTTCTCAAGCTTCGTATATTGATTCCCTTTTATATTGACAAAATGAGATAATATCGTTTCTAAGTTTAGTAGTCCTTGAAGGTGAAAAATACTTACCTAGAAATTTCTGAGTTAACTCCTCTCAATTTTTAATAGATTCATGCGCTAATGAATATAATCACATTTTAGCTTTATCACTTTGTGAGAAAGGAAAAAGCATTAGTCTAACAGCATCGTTTGACATGTCATTATAACGAAATATAGCACAAAGTTCTAGAAAACTTGATAAGTGTAAATAGGGATCCTCCGAAGGAGTTCCTCCAAACTGATTGTTCTGCACCAGTTGGATAATATCAGGATTTATTTCAAATGAGTCAGCATCTACGATAGGAGTTTGTATACTTGAGTGAATTTCATATGTCGTAGGATTTATATAATCCCTCAAGAATTTATGATGATTTTTCAAGTTATTATTTTGAGTGTTTTCCATTTTCATTTCTAGTTCTTCAAGTCCTTTCTGTTTTTTGATATTTTTTCTTTTTTCTAACTCGGGATTATAAGGCACAAGCTCTACAGATCATTTATTTCGCAAACACAATACAAGAAACAATACATTAACAATTAAAGAAACAAAATAAAAAAATATATTCAATACAATNCACAAGCTCTACAGATCATTTATTTCGCAAACACAATACAAGAAACAATACATTAACAATTAAAGAAACAAATAAAAAAATATATTCAACATAACAAAACAATTTCACAAACACCTTTTTGACACAGTTTTTTTCATAACACTTTTTCATACAAAAAAAAATTTACACACAAAAATAGTTTTTACGACACTACAGTTTTCCAAGTCTAAGTCTAATTACTACAATTAAATTCTCCTAAAGTTCTTACCAAAGCTTCCCCGACAACGATGCCAAAAACTTGATGCACCCCTAGTGTGCGTTGTTTTTCCGCGTGTTTTATGTCAATTCAAATTCCCCTGAGACGGTGTCAAAAACATGACCCGACCCGTAATTACGCAGTAATTTAGCTTTCAAAAGACAACCAACAACTTGACCCAATTTATATTAAGTAGTTAATGTGCAAAATTGAAATGTTATAAAATATAGAAAATAGTTCACATACGTTCTACGCAAGTGCACATATCGCTTCATGTAATATAGGACTTCTGATTAAGCCCCAAATATTGATCCTACGAGGAAGCAAGGAAAGATGTCCTTAGTCAAATTCCAGTCTACTGCTATTAGTCCTTAGTTTGGAATGTCGATTAAAATGGTGTTTTATCTAGCAATTACTCCTAAATGTGAATGTTGAAGGTAAGGATAGTAACTATTCCTAAATGTAAATATTAATTCTAAAGATAACCGTTTTTGGATGAGTTGGTTTGAAGAATTTTAAGATGTTAAAAACTATTATTTTTATGTAGCGAATTGGATAATATAAAGGAATGAGATACATTAAATATTATATGTGTCAAATAGGATCAATTTTAATTCTCTACCCTGATTCAGTGTTATAGAAAACCATTGGCTAATCTTAGGTTTAGTCCCTAAATATGTGGCTAGGCTAGGAGGATACTGGCTCCCACTCCAGAGCTCCCACATCCCTTCCCCTGAAGGCTAACGCTCGCTTTAGTTTTTAAATACTAAGATTAAATTAGGGATTTTTAGTCTATCACCCTAGAAATCTCTAATTCTACACCCAACAAAGCATTTTTCCATATTCATTTGCACTTAATCCATGATAAGAAGCTAAGGAATCACCTCCCTCATAACACACAAAGATCAAATCAAACCATTAATAATCCAAACATCCACCAATAATCAATTAAACTGATAAATCTACACTAAAGCAAACACAATACAACACTAACAATCATGACTCTCTAGCACACTAAATCAAACCACAATAATAATCAC